>JARQZK010004494.1:0-15000 GCA_030704885.1 Cynegetis impunctata | reverse complement strand
GTTGTGATGATATAAGATTGAAGTATTCAAATCTCATCAATAATTCCATAAGTTTTATAATATTCTATTATCCGAAACTAACTTCAACAAAGAATCAAATACCATAAGATTACTGTGAGTAATAATTACAATCCTAGTTCAATTGATTTAATGAACAAAAAGAAAAAAACATCGTTGGGAAATAAATCACCTTCATCCTCTTATTAAAGTAACACATATCGAAATCAATATCATAACTTACCTATATAGGTGCCCCATAACAAAACATCATAAATACCAATGAAAAAATGATAGCAGAACATGTGTTTTTTCCAATCCAATTCCAGTTCTTGTCGTTTTCAGATATCAATGTTATTGTCTTATTTTACAGTGGGTAAATGGAAAAAGTCTCGACTGTTTTAAATTTTTGAAATATCTTCTCCCTATAAGAGAATATTCCTGATAGTGAATGACCGAATTGATTTACATAGTTATCTGAAACTTGTTGACAAATTGTTATTATATTGTGCAATATATCGTGAAACGTTAAGCCCATTGTTTTTTCACCTAGTTATCCCCCGGTAGTCTAAATTGGAAAGTAATTCATCATTATTTTATGTTTGATTGTTATGTGTTCGACACTCACGGTACGAAAGTAAACCATGATTATATGAAATGGCGGAGGCGCCGGAGTTGAAATTAATGGTCCATAATTATATACATTTACTTCGAGAGGTGATAGTTCGTCCAAAAATAAGGGTAGTTCTTTATGTACACTTTTTCTCAAATAGGTACTACTAATAACGGAGATATAATAACGGAGATATAGATTAAAAATCTATTTTTTCTCAACTATCATAGCTAGAGCCCTGAAATTTTTGTTAGAGAATCATATAAGGTTATTTCAACACAATAAATTATGAGAGTCAAGGTATCTCATACAGGGTGTTCACAATTTAATTTTCTTTGGGTACATTATAAAAGTGAAATTTATGCATTAATTTCAAATGGGACACCCTATATTGTTTAGAAGCATTCAAAAGAAGAACAAATTCCTCAACTGAAAGTATTATATAATATAATACATATCTCTAGCGGTTCAAGACTTATGGGCAAAAAAACTAGAAAAACTCAATTAGAACAAACATAACTTTGCATTCTAGGCCTGAGGGTTATCATGGCAACGCAAATAAATGTCACCGGTTTGCTCACCTTTAACCTCGAACTTTAGCACATGTCAGGTACCTATTCAAAAAAAATACAGACTAAACAAAACGTGAAATAATAATAATAACTAGGTATGCAATGCAAGCTGGTGTTTGCAAATATTGAGCGAAGCAAGCATCCTTTCAACTGAATTTGAGATTTACAAAAATGATAGTCATGTCGTCCTTAACCAACATGTATGCTATTGATTGCCGTTTTAATTTTAGTGAAACAAAAGGCCGTTCCGAATCTGCGATTAACATGTTCAATACATGTCCGCACATATGTGGGTCTATGCTCCTCTGTTATGACATAAACATAGGTGTTTGTGTCCTAGACATGTCCGCATTCAGGCAGGGCACAGAATCGGAACATAAATGTTGGTTAAGGACGACATGACTTTTATTTTTGAAATTCTCAAATTCAGTTGCTTGCTTCGCTCAATATTTGCAAACAGCAGCTTGCTTTGCATACCAAGTTATTATTATTATTATTATTATTCACTTTTTGGATAGAGTGTGTATTTTTTTGAATGCCTGACATGTGCTAGAGTTCGAGGTTAAAGGTGAGTAAACCGGTGATATTTATTTGCGTTGCCATGATAACCCTCAGGCCTAGAATGAAAAGTTATGTTCGTTCTAATTGAGTTTTTCTAGTTTTTTGCCCATAAGTCTTGAACCGCTAGAGATAGGTATTATATTGTATAATACTTTCAGTTCAGGAATTTGTTCTTCCTTTGAATGCTGCTAAAAGATATAGGGTGTCCCATTTGAAATTAATGCATAAATTTCACTTTTATGTTGTACCCAAAGAATATTATATTGTGGACACCCTGTATGAGATGCCTTGACTCTCATAATTTATTGTGTTGAAATAACCTTATATGATTTTTTAACAAAAATTTCGGGGCTCTAGCTGTGATGGTTGAGAAAAAATAAATTTTTAATTCGGAGATGTTTTTTGCCAAATTTTTCGAAAAATAATTTTTATTTTGGAAATGGCTCAAAATAGGTATGTCATATGGTCTATAAAAAAGTTTCAAAATTTTCCACAGCATACAAAAATATTAAAATATACATGGTGTGCCATTTGAAATAACATAGTGAGCATAAGTTACTCGTAGATCTGGCAACGTTGCAATGATGATAATGTAAGTGTAGATCATAACCTCTTATACGTGTAGCCCGAATTTCATGTCGTTAACTTCTTTTGTTCTCCAGATACTTCTAATAGGCCATCGAATTTGGGGAACCCTGTATATATATATATATATATATATATATATATATATATATATATATATATATATATATATATATATATATATATATAGTAGTATTTTTTTTCTGTAATCTTCCATATAAACTTTAACTATGCCAAATCTCACTTTTCCGTTCGTGCAATTTGATTTCGCGTGAAGTTTTCACTTCAGGTATATATTATCTGTCTAAATATTACCTCTGCATTAATAAAATTAGTATTAGGTACGTAGCGGAGATATTGATGACGCGTTATTTCCTAATCGATACCTCAGGTTTTATTTTCGCCGATTAATCTACCGTCATTTGACAACCTATCTATGAAAATTCGAAGCGTGCCTTCGCCATACATAAAACATCAATTCCTAGTGGCCACACATCCAATATAATCTATTTATCGCGGCTCATCGGCTGACGATGGTATCGCGTGTCTTTTTGATGGTTACCCAGCAACCGTTCCATCACAACGTCACCGGACCTACGACCTCCCCCTCGCCCCACCAGCGGCCCTCGTCGTTGGAAAACGTTCATACATTTTTAATATCTGAAGCTCATCATTTATTCACTGCTAAAATGATTATTGGTTGGGGTGGTATGCCAGTATTGACAACTCTTAGGAAACTTTGTTAATTTCTACGTTTTATTAGTTTTCGTTTTCTGTGTCGGTCGCTCAGAAAAAACAATTTAATGGTACGGATACAACAAAGTTGCTTTTCACTTTTCCGACACGCCATCTCCTACTTTACTGAAATGTTAAATGAATAACATTTAAAGTAGATTCGTCGCTAATGGTTTTCTCATCTGAAAACGTTGATGTTATATTGGTCATTTCACATCAAATGAATGAACTATCTACGATTATATTGATTTTGCATTTGTGCATTTTGAATTAAATATGAGGGGCGACATGCTGCTAATGATTTCAGGCCAAGAAACAAGTATTTTCTCCAGATTTTCCGTGTAAATTCCACGTATCACTTGCGGTAATCTTTCAGTAAAAACAATAATGCGTTTCAAACGAGGAATGGTAGCCAATGTTGCTTTCAAATTTTCCATAATGAATTTAATATAAACCGAAAACTGAATAAGAGTAACTCAACGTTGTAACATAACGATGTTCTCGTTATGTAGCAACGCTGTCCTTAAATTTCGAAAATAAATTTTTTAGTCTTATTTTTCCCGTAAATAATTGACTATTGCAGCGTATCGAAAGTCAACAGTCGGGTGGGGGAGTAGTTCTTTCTATCCGTTTAAGACATTGAATTTTTTTAAATAGCACCGTAGGTCGAGTGATATATCGTAGGAAAGCTGACTTCATCCTCTTTTCAAAAAAACGGAATACGTACCACATTACTAAAACAAAAGAAAAACAATTTTCCAAGACATACAATATGTAATTTTTTAATTCATACTAACTTAGAAAAATATTAATAGTTTCCTTATGACAGGAGCTCAAAATGTTGGTCACCTGTGTCTTAGCAATAATACAACCTTTATTTGATTATCATTTATGGAGAAATTGTTTGTATCTCAAGACATTTGAGAGTTTTTGAATCAATGATGTCTGTTATAAAGTGGAGTCAAGTCGGGAGATCTTGCTGGCCACTTAATAACACCTCTTCAAACAATCCATCTCTGAGGGAAATTTGATGATTATACGTTTAATCGTCTTGAAAAAAAAACCTTGTTGCCAGACTTCCTCGCTACCCTGTATATATTATATATATATATATATATATATATATATATATATATATATATATATATATATATATATTATATATATATATATATATATATATATATATATATAATATATATATATATATATATTAAATCAAGAAACCTATTTATCCAAAAACCAAAGAATTCTTTAACTCTAGCAATTATACAATTTTAAATAAAGATCCAACAACGAAATTTTCGAAAATTATCAAAATTGCAATTAATGAATCAAAGTCAATAATTAGTGATGGTGATATAAGAAAGTTAGTCATAACTAATCCGCAAGCGCCTCAGTTATATTCTTTTAATTAAATTACACAAAAAATGGTTATATCCCATCAGACCAGTAGTTTCATATATAACAGCTCCAGCCGTTAAATTATCAAAATTTTTGATTGACGTAATTAAGAAATATACGAAATTTGAACCCTAGTACGCCATTAAAAATTCAAACGAGTTGATCAAAAACATTCAAAATATTGTATTACCTCACAATTCAAAATTATTTTCTTTAGATGTGAACAATCTGTTTCCTAGCACTCCGCCTAATGAAACTGTAAATTTAATCAAAAATTTTCTTATTTCTAATAATGTTCATCCACTTATACAGTCAGATATTACTCATTTACTGGAAATTTGTTTAGAACAAAATTATTTCAGTTTCAACAACGTGTGTTATAGTAATGAGGAAGGTTTGATTATGGGAAATCCGTTAAGCCCTCTGTTATCAGAAATCTTTATGGATAATTTAGAGAAAACTATTATGAACCACTTCAGCAGTAAATACTTTCTTTATTGGTATAGATACGTTGATGACGTCATTGTTTGCTGCACTGGTACAGATAGACAATTGGATAATTTCATTACTTATATTAATTCCATACACCCTCGTATAAAATTTTCTCTAGAAACTGAAATGAATAATTCTATTAATTACTTAGATTTAACTATTACCAGAAAAAGCAACAAACACGAATTTTCAATTTTTCATAAACCATCTCATACAGATATTACAATTCATAACACATCACTACACCCTTTTTCACATAAATTAGCGGCTTATCATAGTATGATTCATAGACTTTTCAAAATTCCGTTGTCCGAAGCTAATTTTCGGAAGGAATTGCATATAATTAAACAAATGGCAGTAAATAATGGTTATTCACCTAATATGATTGACAGCCTCATTCAGAGGAAAAAATACAAAATGGCAATTTCAGAAATTTACCCACTTATATCCGAAAAAAGTAGAGTATTTAGCAGTTTAACATACTTGGGCAAAACTTCCGAAAAACTGAAATTGTTTTTTCAAAAACAAAATTTCAAAATTTCATATAAAACCAATAATAGCATTGGAAAATTGATTAAAAACAACAAATCAAAAATTCATAGAGATGAACGTACTGGTGTTTATAAACTCGACTGTAACGATTGTGAAAAATTCTATATAGGACGTACAAGTAGAAATTTCAAAACTCGAATACACGAACACCAACGTAGCTATATTAAGCAGAAAACTGATTCTAATTATGCGTGTCATCTTATTCAAGAAAACCATACCTTTAATCACAATTATAATATATTACAATTTGAAAATAGTCTCCATAAAACCAACTGTTGGGAATCCCTATACATAAATAAATATAAAAATTCCGGAAATTTAGTTAACATCCAGATTGAAGTAAACCCTTCTCCTCTCCTTAATTTGTTCAATGTAGGTACCTACTAATAGCTCAGAATGAATTGCTTATTGTTATTTAGTTTCTCTAAGTACCCCTCTGTTATGTTCAATTTTCGTATAAATAGATTGTTTTGTAATACCATAGTTTAGTACGAGATGAAGTCAATGTTATGACGAAACGCGTTTACTCAATAGATTTTTATTTTAACCTGTGAAAAGTTAGTTTTTTATTTCTTTATAAAGTTATATATATATATATATATATATATATATATAATATATATATATATATTTATATATATATATATATATATATATATATATATATATATATATATATATATATATATATATATATATATATAATCGCATACGCATACATATATAATTTAAAATTTGCTCAACTTCACAGCTTCTGCAGATTGAGTTGATATTTGGTAGGTACGTGGATTGAGTTGATGTTACGATACGATCTGTTGTGGATTTCAGTTCGAATCGTATCTCGACCTGCTTCGCTTTCAGTACGCGATGCACTTCGCAAAAAATTTGACCCTAATGACTGAGCTCTGCTGCTCACCCGTTTTTTAATCTCGTAATTGAATTTTTGAATGTCTTGTTTTCGTAATCTTTATCTCGTGGACATATTGAGACAAGTCTTTTATGTTCAGTGCGATAAATATGAAAATAATGAATTCACCGACGGATCTATTGTTGCGAATTTCATTAAGCAAGATGGTTGCCAAGATTATTCATTCTCTTCGAAGTTATTGTTTTCACTAATGTCCTATAAAATTCGGTCATGGTTTCATAATTTTTTTCTATTCTTTTGTTATTTCATTTTGTTATTTCTCATTTTGTTATTTCTTTCTCAATTTATGAAACTGGAAATTCTTAGAGTTCTTCAAATGAAGAAAAAATATGATATGAGAATTGAGGCAATGCTTATTTCGTATTTTCATATACTCGGTATTTTGTAATTAAAATGTATTCAACGGGAAAATGTACAACCTTTCATTCGTCGATCGATGTGGATGACACACATTCGAGCAGCGAACGTCATTTTCTAATTAAAAATCATCAAATATCTTTCCAAAGGAACGTTACTCAATATCGAGAAATTGGTTTTACGAGTAGATGTTTTGTAAATGCTTTAATTTATTCGATGTAACCATATTTTATATTAAATTTGATATGTCAAATTAACGGATCTATTTCCACCTTATTTGTTGTAAGAGTATCCTGTTATTTTTTTTTATCACAGTTGTGAAATTAATTTCTTTGAACCGAACTTTAGAACTGCTATTCGTGAATTTGAACGTAACGTTATCGCTTCAAGCGAAGGAAACCTCATCAAGAGTTTTTGGCGGTTATTTTCAATACTGTTACTACAAAATACAATTTCAAAAAGGGACATTTTCTCAAACCTTAGGAAATACTTGATAATACATATGACCGAAGTATCTCCTTTATTTAGCGATAGGTGAGATACAATATTATAAAGTTTAAATTACAAAAGAAAACAACACTACACGCTTGAAATTTAATTATATAAAAATAATTAAGTACTGTATTTAACAGGAAAGGATAGTCGATATGTTTTAAAGTGTAAACGTTATTCTTGATATATATATATATATATATATATATATATATATATATATATATATATATATATATATATATATATATATATATAAATATATAATTTTATAGGAAATATTGTGATCATTGAACTATATATCAGAGATGCTATAGTGGTCTACATATCTCATCATTTTTTTAATGAAGGAACAAGTTACTGTTCAAGTGACGTTATTTTGATTTGCTAAATATTGTTTATGTTTTGTTATTCCGTTCATCATCGTCTTGTACAACGTTATTTTCATTATGAAAACTACTTAAGAAAAAAAAACCTAAAACATTAATCTTCTCTTTGGACATTGTGTCCAAGAAAATCTGAATTATTCTCTTGTTATAAAATAACAAGACAAGACAATAGAGATTTATCCATTAAAATTCCCCACACACGCACACTCACAACACTATATATATATATATATATATATATATATATATATATATATATATATATATACATATATATATATATATATATATATATATATATAGAACGAACAAACTGACTTAAAGCATTCTTCTCTCCTTACTTTAATATATTTAATACCTGATTTAGCCTGAGCAAGTTTTCTGGAAGCATTACCTACCCTGTAATTTGATTTCTTGTTGTAATCCTTTTCCCTAGCTACTAACAATTTTAGGTAAAACTAAGATACCATATATATATATATATATATATATATATATATATATATATATATATATATATATATATATATATGATGAGCCCCAAATAATGGCGAAACAGTCTGTCTATCATTTTCGTTCATTGTGATGAACAACTTAATGTTTCTAACATTTACCGCCCAATGTATATGGAAGTATTTCGATGTTTTGTGAACTCGTATAACCAGCTCCGGTAGGAGGTTTGTTAGATTAGTTTCAAATAAATGTCCTAGTTTACTTCATTTTATTGCCACGAACGTGTATCGATAACAAGAAAAATTCTGTTTTATATCAATCGTTTCAAGAGAAACGTCAATAAGGTCGTATTTCCCCCTCATTTTGTTCTCAGGTTCCTCTGAAACCTGTTTTTTTTTTAAGCTTAAGCATATTAGTTACTAACAAATAATTGAAATTAATTCCACTAATCACAGTAAAACAAAAAACACTAATGAGATTTATGTAATTGTTATTTTCCACAACATTTGTAGTTGTGGATCAATTTCACTTCTACCAATTATTAAAAGAGGTTAAAGATGCTCATCGGTTAATTTAGAGCTGTAAACATTTTTGTGTATTTCATCTTGGAAAATGGTTTCTCACACAAGTAAGTAGTACCAAAAACAGAAATCAATCCACTTTGCGACTAGTCTAGTCTGGAAATATAGTAAAAGCCAAGAAAATTAGCCCTTTCAATATACTGAAAAAATAATTATGGTCCTAAGGCTTTAAAGTTTGGATACCCCTGGTCTATTATTTCCTGGAAAAATATGTCATAAGAGCCAAATATATTAACTCATTTGTAAATATCGTAAATATGACGACATTTGTGAATATCTATAGATAATTTAGAATAAAGAGGACGAAGGATCTCCGGGAGTTTTTCCAAGTGTTAATACCTAGTTTTCGATAGATTATTTCGACAGACAGCACAAACATTGATTCATGAAAAAATTCGATTGAATGGAAACATTTTAAATGAAACTTAGTTTTTGCTTAGCTTAGAAAACATATTGGGTATAACCTCCGATTCCAGTTCGAGACTAAAAAATAAAAAAAATAATTTAAGTTTATAAATACTATAAAAATACTCTTTAATAGCGATCCGAACTAAATAAACTTTAAAACATTATTTTGAAAATGTGTTGTGTGCTTGATATCAAATGTTACAAATATTTCATGTTAGTTATTTATAAATTATTTTCTCCTTTTAGTTCGATTTTGTATTGAATTTTTTAAAAGTATTTTCTGAGCTTTAATTTATTCATGGCCATTTCATCCAAGAACCATGTATGTGTATTTGAATACGGCAATTTGTTCCACTATTTATATGTATATAATTGGTAAGCCTGGAATAATATTTAATATCTATTATTGTTCCTGTTTTGTTCGTTCTGTTACATCTGACATTATCCCTACGTGAATGTTTTGAAGTAACAATAATTACGTTATCATAATAAGTTAGCAGACACTGTATAATATATCCAGTTACAATATCAGTGCTTGCCTATCGATATAAATCATAAAAGTATTAAGTGAGTGACATGTTCATTCGAGTATCTATCAAAGAAAATATACAAAATTATTGGGTTCATATTACAGGCATACGCATCATTATATGGAAAATGAAAGATGACTCAATTTTCCTACATACTTTCCGTTACAACATATAATTTTGATTCATTTTTGAATAAAGTCTATACGTGGGAAGTAGAACAGGAGAATGATTACCGATGTCTATAATAAATGAGCAGGAGAAATACCGAAATCTAGTTGCGTTTTCAAAGTCATAAATACTATCATTATATGACAATACTTTTTTCCCTTAATTACCTATACTGTTTTATTCAGATAACTATTGAGTTTGTTATTCAGAAAAAATTAGGAGAAGCATTTAAATATATTTTGTATATATATATATATATATATATATATATATATATATACATATATATAATATATATATTATATATATATATATATATATATATATATATATATATATAATTATATATTATATATATATATATATATATATATATGTATAATGTATATATATATATATATATGAATATATATATATATATTATATATATTTTATATATATATATATATATATATATATATATATATATATATATATATATATATATATATATTTATATATATATATATATATATATATATATATATATATATATATATATATATTTTTAAATATATATATATATATATATATATAATTATTTCTATAATATATATATATATATATATATATATATATATATATATATATATAAATGGTATATAATAACAATAGATAATATAAGAAAATGGATTGATTTTCTTGAGAAGAAATATTACAAATTCTCAAATGTTGAATGAACGTTTGGGGAACTTACGCACATCGCATTTTTTTCAATCAATTCCGTTTTGCAAATGTTGAATGCGCTAATTTTATTCGTTAATTCCTTGCCAGATTATTATTGTGAAAAGCAGTTACAAAATATTTACATTCAAATCAAAATTTAGTAAGTTAACTTCGTTTTTATGGAAAATCAATTCATTAGACAAAATCATGTCCTCTGTCATTTTTATGCTGAAATAATTAATGCTACTTCAAAAGTATCAAATATAGGTACAAGGAACATTCATACATTATCAATACAGAATTGAATTCTCCTTCTTTCGAAAATTGTAAAAATTAGCATTACTATTTCGAAATGTTTGCAAGAGCCACAAAATGAAAATAATTAATCAGTCTTCACGTTAGAGAAATTTGAGAACCGTATTGCCAATCCTAAGCAAATTATGAAATATATATATATATATATATATATATATATATATATATCGGGGGATGAGGCTGGTTTTACCATTTCTTCAGTTTCTTTTGGGTTTCTTTATTACCAAAAGAAGAGTTATCCTTTGAAATTCAATTTTGTCAAATTTCATTTATTTTTTTTGACTATTCTGTATAGCATACAAAAATGTATTTTATCTACTGCAGTGAGTTAAGATGTTCTAACCGCACGCATTTTGAGTGAGTGAAGAGCTTCTTAACTCACGCATTTTTATCACCGCACTCTTTCTTTAGATGAATACCAAAATACAATATATATGGTATACAGACTCATTCTTCTGCCTGGATTTTTCTGGTAGCAATCCAGAAATGCCTCTCGATGCCTCTTCTTCAATATCAGAAGGAATACTTTCCGAATCGCTCATTTTAGATTACAATTTTTGAAACTTGACTTTATAGTGTCATCAATATTATTTAATATCAAATTGACATTGCCATGCAAGGTGTTTCAGGTACTTATTTGAACAAAGGTATTAAGGTGAAATTAATTATAATAAAAATGAATCGTATAAAAATAAGTATCCCGGTTAGGTGTAGATAAAATATTGTACAATACACGCGAGTTAACCCCATTAAGACACTTGTGTGGTTACACAACTCGTGCTACGCACTCGTTGTGCAACTTTCTCACGCGTATCTTAATGATGCTGTTAACTCACTTATATCGTAAATAACTATTTTTTAATGTTAACTTTCTAAGGTACATTTTGGTATATAAATAAATTGGGTCCAATCGTCTTATTTCAACCTCTTCTACACGTGGTAGTTCTGCGTCCCAGCAATTTTGGGAAACCCTATATATATATATATATATATATATATATATATATATATATATATATATATATATATATTTATATATATTATTTATTTTTTATTTTTTTGTTCGATATATTTAATTTCGTAAAAGAATGAACATTTAAATAACGACCGCCATATCATAAAAAACCCGACATCAGTGGTAATGCACGAGTCTAAAACTCCTGCGGGTTTGTTTCTCCATTTGGCTCGTGCTGATACACTCTGTAGCAGGTACTCAACCACTCAGAAAAATTAGAAAGAGGATAAAATTACTGCAAATTACCGTAACCGCTCCTTAATGCACTCTTTTTGTACTTAATTTAATTTATTTTCATATTCGAATCACAAGAAAAATGAGCTGTCCGCTGGTAATAATTCTTCCCAACCACACCATTGCTCATGTAATGACTCTATCATTACCTACATATTTCGATTATTTTACGTGATACGAAGTGAATAATTCATGTAATGTCAGAATGCGATACCTCCTTGTTTATCATGATGTGTAGGTATGATGTGATACTTTGTTGTAATCAAATACGTTTATTCAGTAAATACTGGCAAACAATCCTATAATGAGTGATTGATGGAATACTCCTAATTTGTAGATTCCAAATCGACACGGTAAATAATATTAACAATCCTACGTCAACATAGACTGTTACGAAATCAAGTTAATAAGTTGTTTCAATTCGATTTGATTCCCGTAGTTAATTGAAATCGGATTTGGTCTGTTCACTTGACGTTCTTTAAAAAACGTGCGATCGTTTACATTCAAATTCCTCACTCGATGTGGAGGTGCGAAATACACCAAGAAGCGGGCTACACACGGACGTTGATGTGCGTTTTTGGATGCACGTTGATGTATTAACACAGTGGTGGGGAAACTTTTTTTAAGACGGGCCATTTGTAATAACTAGACAATCGTAGCGAGCCAAAGAATAATGCTTAATCGTTAAAAAATTTATGTGTTCTATAAACATATACATATATTATTACATACACTTATTATTTTAATAGTAAAAAGCAAAAGGTAAGAAAATTATAAGCACAAAATATAAAATGAATTTAGTGTAGTTCTTAATGTGAAGTATTATCACTTTATTTTCTGGTGTCGTTACTGGTTGATGGTGCATGAGAAAAATGAAATTGAGACTGTTTCATCAAAATTTCATCATAGTCCGGTTCCATTTGCGAAGCAGAGATTCTTAAAACTGATGAAAGGTGCTCATCTGTAATTCTGTTTCTTAAAGAAGTTTTTCTAAGCTTCATTGTTGAAAAGATTTGTTCGCATATATAAGATGAGCCGAACATTGTCATTATCTTCATTGCATGAGTAATTAGATTTGGGAATTTATCTGGACTTAAATTACGCAAAATAGCGGCCGTTGGAAAAATTTTACCAAATTTTAATAGTTTAGTTCTGCTTCGGAAAACATTTCAAATACAAAATTTCGGCTCATTAGGTGTGATACGATCCGCTGGAGATGCCAGTATGCGGTTGCAGAAATTTACCTGAATGTTGATACTTTTGTTCTGCAACGAAAAAAATTAAAAATATGAAAAAAATTGTTGGCTGATGACACAGGTCAAGGCCATTTAAGCAATCTGCCTATTGATTTAAAAAAATATATCATGTACCTAATTTCAGCTCATCTGAGTCGATGTGAGCCGCTAAAGATGCCAACATATATGTAAGACTTGAAAAACTTTTCGAGAATTCTGGTCTAGGAGATCTAAAACGGATAAAAAAAACCTCTCCCGCACCTGACTGCTTTCCTTCGATACACTGCAATAGTATGTATTTTATTGGATAAAATGAGACTAAAAAAAACCACAAAAATGATCACAAAAAGTAGTAGGGTTTCACTTTACTAATATCAAAAATATGCTCAGAGCCACACTCGCCACAAATAGCGAGCAATTAAATAATGATATCCTAGCTGTTAATTATTTACTAAGATTTTTAGAAAATACATGAAAACGGCAATAATTTTCAAACTATCAACAATCGGCTATCTTATCACGAAAAATATAAAAGTTGACCATGGTCAATTTACTAAATTACATAAGGTAAACAAGAAAATTTCCTCAATAATTTAAAAAAATATCAAACAACTTCCCAAGGGAGCTGGTTATATGTATTCCGAGCTGCGAATTCTACATTCACAATCCAACGGGAATTATGATGTTTTCTATAATGCACCGTTGGATTGTGGATGTAGAATTCGCAGCTCGGAATACATATAACCAGCTCCCTTGGGAAGTTGTTTGATATTTTTTAAAATTATTGAGGAAATTTCCTTGTTTACCTTATGTAATATATTAAATTGACCATGGTCAACTTTTATATTTTTCGTGATAAAATCGCGGCAGGTAGTTTTTATGCGGGTCGTCACATTACGAAGTATATATATATATATATATATATATATATATATATATATATATATATATATATATATATATATATATATATATATATATATATATATATATATAAGAACGCGTTCAAACATTCTCACGACGGCACTCTTAAACGGGCCGGATTAAACCTTTCCGCGGGCCGTAGTTTCTCCATCACTGTATTAACACATCAGGCACCTACACACGGACGTTGATGTCTTCAGGGCCCCCGCTACCATATGTGCAAGTGTGCAATGTACACTGGCGCCATCCTTTAGGGGCGCCAAAACCCAGAGTCAAAAATTTGCAAACAAAAAATTAAGAAACAAAATAATTTTAAAATAAAAGTTGAGAACGACTGACAGATCAGGATAATAAGGATATATATATATATATATATATATATATATATATATAATAAATATATATATATATATATATATATATATATATATATATATATATATATATATATATATATATATATATATATATATATATATATATATATATAGACTTCAATGATTTGTTTAATGAAATTAAAGCGTTTAAGTTGTTTTCATTACCTGATGATACAGACCCCTTAAGTATTTTACAATATATATTTGAAAACAATTTAATCTCCACCCTTCCAAACGTAAGCATTTCACTAAGAATTCTTCTGACATTACTAGGCCAAGCAATAGGGATTTAAACATGACATAAATTTTACCTGTTAACGGACTGTGCCGGCGTGTGCAGAGGAGTCGTGAGATCAATTGTGACATGTTTTGGACTCG
>JARQZK010004493.1:135000-144948 GCA_030704885.1 Cynegetis impunctata | reverse complement strand
TTTTTCAAAGGCGTTTGAAACAATTAACCATCGGTTGTTGTGTACCAAGCTTTGTTATTTTTGGCTTTGATGTTGTCTCTGTGAAATTTTTTGAATCCTATCTCAATGGGAGAAGGCAAATTGTTAAAATCGATGGCTCCTTCTCTGAGGCACTATCTGTTACGTCAGGTGTGCCCAGGGTCGATATTAGGTCCAATTCTCTACCTGGTGTACACAGCGGGCATGTTAATGGGGTTGAATCATTGTCAGTATCATGCATTTGCGGATGATTCCCAGTTGTACTTCCCTTTCGTTTCGGAGAGGGCTGCAGAGGCTTCTACATATATAAATCAGGATCTGGAAGTCATGGCTTGTATCTCGAAGGAACACAATCTTAGGCTGAATCCCTCTAAGTGCACTTTACTTCTATTCAGCTCGAGTGCTAAAAGGTCGATGGTACATGAGAATGTTTCTATTATGTTGGATGGCGTGGATCTTTCTCAAAGTAATTCTGCTAAGAATTTGGGTATCATTATGGATGATCAATTACGTTTTCGTGATCATATTTTGATTTTGGTAAGAAAATGCTACATGGCTCTTAGGACTCTGTATATGAATGTTAGCATATTGAATTTTAAGATGCGTAAAAAACTTGTAGAAACGCTAATTTTGCCGATTCTGCACTATGGTCTGGTCCTTATCTATCCTTGTCTGGATCAATTTTCGAGGAATAGACTACAGCGCATTCAGAATTCATGTTGTCGGTTTGTATTCAGAGTACGCAAATATGAGAGGATTTCGGCTAAGATTGATCAACTACGGTGGCTGAGAATGAACCAGGTTTTCTTCTTTCATATGAGTTCTTTAGTCCACCGAATTCTATCATCTGGGATGCCTTCTTATCTTCATTGTAGATTGAGTTTCAGAGGTAATTCTCATGCTGTTAATATTAGACATGGGGATACTCTCCACCTCCCTAGGTTTCGCCTAACTATCTTTGAAAGATCTTTCTCATATAATTCTATAGCTGTATATAATAAGATTCCTAGGAATATTAAAAACCTCTCATTACATAGTTTCAAGAAGAAGATCAGATCGAGACTTCTATCTGCACAAATAGCTGTTTAATTTTTATTCAGGGCTACCTAATGAATGAACTTCAGTTTGTTATTGTCAATTTATATTCAGCGTTTACATTCTCATTTTCTCCTAATAATTTGCGATTTGTTTCAGTTTTTTATTTCGTGTCTGGTTCATTATTTGTTTGTATTTCATTTCACATTGAGTTGTTTTATTCCATTAATTATTTATTTTCATTTCAATTTATATAGGTTCTTGAATTTTTTTTTTATATATATATATATATATATTGTTTTTTTTTTGTTTTTTTGTTTTTTTGTTTCATTGATTATTTTTTTTTTTTTGTTGTTCGAGGTTTAGTTGAATAGCTTTGCTATTTTTCGTCTCTCTTAGTCAATAATGTCTTTATTATTATTATTATTATTATATATATATATATATATATATATATATATATATATATATATATATATATATATATATATATATATATACATACATATATATATATTTATATATATATATATATATATATATATATATATATATATATATATATATATATATATATATATAAGTAAGAATTATTCGTGTTAAACGGAAAACACGCCCGTGGTTATAAAATCAAGTGAACTAGGACATTTATTTGAAACTAATCAAACAAACCTCCTAACGGAGCTGGTTATAAGAGTTCACGAAGCATCGAAATATCCACATCTACCCTAGACGGTAATTGTTAGAAATGTTAATTTGTTTAGGAGGTTTGTTTGATTAGTTTCAAATAAATGTCCTAGTTCACTTAATTTTATAACCACGGGCGTGTCTTCCGTCTAACACAAATAATTCTTACTTATATTCATTTGCCATTGCGATAAAATTCGGAGCGATTGCTGCTTGCGGTGTGTGAATGTTGAATCACATCGAATTGATGTTTCAACTTTACCCTGGCAGATATAGTAGCCACCTTCGGGTGTTCCGGACATACGAGTTCTCGTTGCCGAAATGTTTTCGTCTGTCTGAAAGATGTGGTTCAATTGTTTCCGACAGGTGGCGCTGTGTCATATTTATATACTATGGAGTTACTAGAAGAAAAATGTATGACCGTTTGAAATGTTAGTTTGGTTATCACTTTCGGTGGATGGATGATACTGGTGAGCCCCAATAAGGGCGAAACAGTCTGTCTATCAATTTCCATCGATTGTGATAAACAAACAAATCAACATTTCTAACAATTACCGTCTAGGGTAGATGTTGATTAGTCATGGGAAAAGCGGTTCCATACTTGTAACGCTCCAGTAGCGCTCGCTCCACAAAAATACCGCTCCAAAATAATGTTATTTCGGAGCGAGA
Organism: Cynegetis impunctata; assembly: GCA_030704885.1. Classification (NCBI taxonomy): domain Eukaryota; kingdom Metazoa; phylum Arthropoda; class Insecta; order Coleoptera; family Coccinellidae; genus Cynegetis; species Cynegetis impunctata. The sequence goes on along the minus strand of JARQZK010004493.1, from coordinate 142,539 downwards.
TTCATCATCTATCGCCACTGTCGCATTGACAATTGACAGCCGTTTGTGGTTATTTAACACGCTGAAAAAGAAACGGGGTTCGACGCGTCAATGTCATCGTTTTCCGTGATTATGTGCCCTCTCACCTTCTACGTTCTGCCCTGAGTTTTAAAATCACCGATCACTGACAAGTGACAACCTACTCCTAACCTAACTTCAAGAATCAGACAGAATTCAGAATACAGAAATCAGAACTTCTACTCCTAATATAATTCTATCAGACAGGAGAAATAGGCTTCAGTCTGGGAAAGTCAAGAGTTTGTTGTTTCTCAACACTTATACAGGAAGCTAATGACGGATGGGAAATTTCCATATAGAATGTATTTTTATCTATTATAATATTATAGTTTTTATTTTCACCACACCAAAGAATCATGTACCTGAATTTTATTTGATTTTTTCACGCATTTTGATGAATAGTTAATTTTTTTACATTTTTAGTTTTCTGTAGGTACCTTGAATACATTTATAGGTATATATATATATATATATATATATATATATATATATATATATATATATATATATATATATATATATATATATATTCGTATGTTTTGTACCTGATTTATTTATTGAATATGATAAAACTTCATTTGCTTGATTGGACAACTATCCGTTGACATTAACTGATCATTACTGGGATACATCTTCTGGAAATACTTCAAATTTCCCGCTAACTAAAAACAATTCATGAAAACCTCAAGTTCTGTGATGAAAACAATATTCATAGAACAAAGTAATAGTAATTTTTTGTTTCATGCTGACAATGACCACGGTTTGTAGAATAATTCTACAAACCGTGGACAATGACTCCCAACCAAGTTTCAGTCGCAGCGCGCGCATCGACGGTATTTTGGAGTGGGTTATTTGGCTAATCGGTAACGCGACGGAGCGTTATCAAAAAATACCGCTCCAAAATAACGTTACACGAATAACGACCCATCACTAATGTTGATATTTCGATGCTTCGTGAACTCGTATAACCAGCTCCACTAGGAGGTTTGTTTGATTAGTTTCAAATAAATGTCCTAGTTCACTTAATTATATATATATATATATATATATATATATATATATATATATATATATAATATATGAACCAGTTCAGTGTATTCACTCCGACCAAGAAGAGCTACCTGAAGATGGCAAATGTGTTTTTTCCGAAACGTCGAGCAGACTTCAACGAAGACGAAGCCCATACGCGGATACAAATCCGGAAAACCAGACAACCACATATATATATATATATATATATATATATATATATATATATATATATATATATATATATATATATATATATATTTATATAGGTATTATACATATATTTTTTTTTCCGGGACGTATTGGCATCTTTGGCGGTTCCCATCTAGTCAAATGAGCTGAAATTTGGTACCTGGGATTGTTTCCGTTGCAGAACGAAAGTAGCAATTTCGGTAATTTCTTCAACCGCCGTAGATAATTCTTGTTTTTTCATGGTTTTTGAAAAATTATCGAACTCCGCAGCTTCTGCAGGTTGAGTTACAGGGTTGAAGTTAGGTATGTACATTGAGTTTATGCTAACTTAAGGTCCTTTTTTGTATTCAACATTTTTTTTCAACCGCGATGCATTCTCTTGTATAACTATTCCGCTCGAATTGTATCTCGATGTGTTTCGCTATATAAAGTACGCGATGCACCTCGCAATTTTTTTTCACGATAGAGGTTTGAAATTTGGATGTGGATTGAGTTGATGTTGAGGTTGGTTGGTTTCAACTTTTTTCCTCAACAACGATGTACTTCGCGATTTCTTTTTTAGTGAAATAAATAACTTTTTACTTTTTGATTATGTTCGCTCTTCAAGAAATATAATTCAATTCGTTAGAATCGCATCGCGACGCGATGCATTTCGCGCGAAAAATATTACTTTAGTAATGGAGCTGCGCTGCTCACAAGTTTTTTTTCCAAAACAGAGGGTTGAAATATGGTACGTGGATTGAGTTGATTTTGGGGTACGTCACTTCGTAGGTTTGAACTATTTTCCTCAACCACGATGAACTTTTTGAAAATAGAATAAATCATTTTTTACTTTTCGATTCGGTTAGCTATCGCATCTCTACTCGATGCATTTCGCGCGAAACATACGACCTTAGTTAGGCCAAACTAGAGAGATTTAGAGTGAGCATTTTGTGCAAAAAGTGTTAGAAGGAAACCAGCTCCGCCATTGTTTGTCAAATAGTTCCACATGATATAGTGATATGTTTTTCATCCGACTTTATTTTTTTTTTTGTTTTTTGCTTATAAAATTGAAACTATCATAGTAATCGTGATGGTGTCTATAGACTTATTATAGAAGATGAAAAGACGAAAAAAATGATAGGTCGGACGACTCAATCAGACCCTCAGTCTGAGGGAAAATTGGAAAAAACCGTCCAAAATGCAGTTTTTTCAAAAGTTCATAACTCGGTTATTTTTTGAGTTGTAGCGTAGATCCTCCGGCCAGTATTAGCTATTGATATGAACTTCATTTGTGCGAAGATCAGGAACTGTCCGATGCATAGTTTTTGATCTGTGGCCATTTGATTATGTTACTATGCAATTTTCCAGCATACCTGAATGCGACAGGTATGGTCCGATTTCAATTTACTAAAAAGATTTTGAAAGTAGAATTCTCATAGTTCAGAACGTTCATCTTGGTTTTTCATAAAAACGCTAGGAAATATGTTAAAAATAAAGCTGAACATGACAAAAAACGGCCGAGCGCGTGAGAGTAGTTGAAGAGTGGGGGTTTACAATTATTATCTGACAACGTTTAGAAATTACTGTCACGTTCAAAATGCCGACGCTTTCGAATGTCATACTTCTCCTTGCCTGCTGCTCTACCCCCACTCTTCAACTACCCTTACGCGCTCGGCCGTTTTTCGTCATGTTCAGCTTTGTTTTTAACATATTTTTCAGCGTTTTTATGGAAAACCAAGATGAACGTTTTAAACTATGAGAATTTTACTTTCAAAATCATTTTAGTAAATTGAAATCAGACCATATCTGTCGCATTCAGGTCTGCTGGAAAATTGCATAGTAACGTAATCAAATGGCCACAGATCAAAAACTATGCATCGGACAGTTCCTGCTCTTCGCACAAATAAAGTTTATATTGATAAATAATACTAACCGGAGGATCTACGCTACAACTCAAAAAATAACCGAGTTATTAACTTTTGAAAAAACTGTATTTTGGTCGGTTTTTTCCAATTTTCCCTTAGACTAAGGGTCTTGCCGAGTTATCCGACCTCTCATTTTTTTCGTCTTTTCATTTTCTACAATAAGTCTATTGACATCATCACGATTACTCTGATAGTTTCAATTTTATAAGCAAAAAACTAAAAAAAACGCGATGTTTTGCATAAAATTGTTAATAACAAAGAAATAAATAATAAAGTCGAGTGAAAAACATATCACTATATCATGTGGAACTATTTTACACACAATAGCGGAGCAGGTTTTCTTCTAACACTTTTTACATGAAAAAATCTCTGTAGCTTGGCCTAGGAGTTCTGCTGCTGACGAGTTTTTTTTTAACATACTACGTGAACATCTTTTCTGGAGAATCGAGTCTGTTCACTCCACATAAATTTCCACAAAAGATGAGACCATATTTCACACACGACTGAGTAAATGCATGATATGCAGATAACGCCAGTCTCATCTATGATTTTCAATGTATAGGCCAAGCGCCGCGTATTTTCTTTCTGTAATCTTCTACATAATTGATTTGACTGTTGAAACATGTTGAGGGCTGTGCTCTGAATATTAATCCACGTTGGCGTGATGCGGGGGTGGTCGCGTTAGCCGCCATCTTGGAAAACACGTTTTATCAAATATCTCGTGAACTGTGCGTGCATCGTATGACAAAATAGTGAAAATCATTTTCGTAGATAATAACATTTTATACAACTTCTATTTATAACTTTTCTCTGTACAATGCATAGATTTTTATTTATAGCGCTCTAAACTTTTTTTAATTTGTTTATAGCTAAATATATAGTTAACGGTTGATGATAGATGAAAAATGTAATAATCAAATTTGTAGAGCATAAAATTTACTATTAACTTTATCTGCTACATTTTTTCTGTGAAATGTATACTTTAAGAGCTATAGCTTGAAAAAACTCTCACCTCGTAAATTATCATACGAAATGTTGCTCATTACTACGAGCAGAAAACATTTCGTATCGCAAAATGGCATAAGGTGTTCGGAAATTATTAATACTACTATTATTGATAATAATTAATGTTATTATTATATTATATTTTTTTATATTATTTTATTTTATATTTTATTATTTATAATATGAATTTATTTACTGATTTTTTTTATGGTAGGGGAAATACATTATGCACGGTATAACGGCGGAATCCTGGATCCGTGATAAGATTGATTGAGTTGAATAATAATAATAATGATGAGAAGGAAAAGGTGGAGAAGGGGATAACAGAGTAGAATTGATGCAAATTAATTTTTTGAGAAAAAAACTACATTTATTTTCATAAAAATAGTGGCACGTTATTTTATAAAGCAAGTCTCATTTGTTTCGATGATGAAGGAAGACACTCATCGCCTTGCAGATCTCCGTTATAATAAGTGAAGGAGATGGATCGAAATTTGAGTCTTCATCAATTTTTTCGATGGCATCCACTGCATCAGGAACATTGTCGCATGTATATCCACTACAATTATAACAGATAATTGAACATTTTAATCCAGCTTTTCGCCATTCACAGGCAGCCCCGCAATATTTGGTGCATGTGTAAGAAATGATTTGTAGTAAATTTGACGGTGCTGGACCCATAGTAGTTCTAACTGGTTCAAGTCCGGTTGGAGTCCGCTTCCAACCCCATTTTTCCGGTTCATGGTAAAATGCAAGGCAAGTTTGAACCTGCTGACTCTGAAGGAATGGTAACGTGCCGTATCTCGGGCTGGAGGTAGAAGTGATAGATTAAGCTTCGTCTTAACCGCCAATTTCCCGAAGCATCTGTATCGAAGAGACTTAATAGACGCTTCAGATTCGTCACCTCCATAGAGCGCAATAAAAAAACGTTCTTCAGCATTAGCAGTTACGTTTGGATCAACGTTCTTTTCGGTGAACAACTCCACAGCCTTCAATAGAGAATCGTTGCGAAGTTGAAAGAACTTTGGTTTTCCCCATTTTATATACACAACGCACAAGTTTTCACTCCAAGCTGTAGTACAGAACGCAGAACTGATGCAGCTACAAAAATTTCAGTGCGATGAAGCCGAGTGCGAACCCCGTGTCAATATACAGCATTATGATTTCGTGGCTATTCTGCGTCTACTCGGCATTTACAACGTTATAACTCTTAAAGTATACATTTCACGGAAAAAAATTTCAGATAAAATTTATAGTAAATTTTATGCTCTACAAATTTGGTTATAACCATTTTTCATGTATTATCACCGTTAACTATATATTTAGCAATCAACAAATTTTAAAAAATTTAGAGCGCTATAAATAAAAATGTATGCATTGTCCAAAAAAAAGTATGGGTAAAAGTAGTAGAAAATGTTATTATCTACGAAAATGATTTCCACTATTTTTGTCGTACGATGGCACGGTTAATTGGTCCTTATAATAATTAATTTAATGAACAGATATTTGATAAAATGTGTATTCCAAGATGGCGGCTAACGCGACCACCCCCGCATGACGCCAACGTGGATTTATATTCAGGGGACACCCCTGAACATGTTTCAATAGTCTCAAATCAATTCTGTAGAAGATTGCATTACGAACAGTGTTTATTTGCTCTGGCGCACGAAGAAGAAATGAAGATGGAATGTATATGAAATCACATGGTCAGTTTCAATGAAATATTGTATGATAATATTGAATTGTGAAATTTTTTTCCTTGACCAAAATTTTATTCATTATTTCTTTTGATTGTACTTAACCGTCAAGATGTGCTATCGCTCAATTATATGGTTATTTTTCTATATGATTGTTGTCAGAGAATATTCGTTATATATTTTTTATAATATTTGAAAATTATTCCAGTTTCCTTGAGAATATAGTTAGATTCTTAGATAATCTGTAACTCAGATAATTTATTTGTATTATAATTCAAAATAGTAACTCAAAACGTTTTTCTTTCTCCTTAACCATACTTTCTATTAACATTCAATTCAAATTGTTTATGGCAATAGTTGGAGGATGGATATGATTTTTCACACAACTTGAGTCATAATGAACATTCTAGAATCAGGGAAGTATGTTTCATTACGGATACGTGGTCTCACTCCACCTACTTCACGATCCGCATTGAAATTATGAAAGGTTAGAAAAAATCCGATAGCGTGGTTTTCTGCCTACTCCACCAACTGCATTGCTTCTATAAGTCAAAACCTGCATAATCTTCAAGGTTAATTAACAAAGCTTAATAACATGATTAACACTGTAATGCCTGGTCCTGGGCTTCATCGAGTATAAGTTAATTTTCTTATTTGCGTATCATCAAGTGAGCAACGGTTTACAATTTCTTCAAAAAATTCTATGACTTTTATAATTACCACTTGTGATGCCTAGTATCATCGATTTCATTTACGATAAAATTGATTACAAGATTTAAATTAATCAAAAAAAATTAAAACTTTCCGAAGTAGGTCAATGTCTCAGTAAGATTTAACTAAAAATAATACATAATTACAAAATATTCATAATAAAAAAATTTCTAGCTTCGAAATATTTGCCATATATATTCATAAATCTTACTTGACCGCAAGACTCCAAATCCATTCAATAACTCAATTCTTTATTTATATAAACAATATTAACTCGATAGTGAGTCAATGCCGGTCAGTGTCATCAGATTACCCATGTTATAAAAATAGCAATGTTACAATAATAATAATGTCAATGTCACACAATTCATATTCATTTTACTGCCACCGAACGAGTGATTACTTATTTCTCTAATTGCAAAAAAAAATTTCCATAATCTTGACTAGGAATACTTCCAAAAAAAATTAATGATATTTATCCAAAATGATTTCAAATAAAAAATTCCCTCTCAAACTTAACTTACGATTATTGCATGAAAGACGGAATCCCATAATAACATTAAATCTAATAATAAAATAATACTAGAATTAATAATGATAAAAAAACAATAATGAAATACTTAGGTCAGGTCAGTGTCATAACTTAATGTAGAAAAATTCATTAATGTAATAACTAATAATAAAAAAATTAATGTCTCTTCTTAAAAAAAATAATGTCTCTTTTTTCTTCATTTTTAAAAACAATGTCCATTTCACTCTATATTTACACATATTTATACGTCCATATCTCTGCCATTTACACAAGGGTAGATCCTACCTTAACCTTCTGCAACATCGCGGTTAGTGACTTCCATTCTACCTGCGTTCACAGCCAGTATACCCATTCCTACGGTCCTCGTGATGGCCTGGGTCGTCATCTCCGGAACTACTGCGAAGCAACC
>JARQZK010004493.1:40000-127500 GCA_030704885.1 Cynegetis impunctata | reverse complement strand
TGAAATTTCACGTATATCTGAGTAAAAGAGATATCAATATGAATCTCAGCGGACAATTAGGGAGCATTCGACCACTGGTCCAATGCTCCCAATTCAAATAGGTCGAATCCTCCCCATAACGCGGCCTAATGGAAATCTGTCTGAAAAAAATACTTTGCAAAATTTCTAGTTTATGTCACAATACGAGAAAGATGTATTTAAACTAATAGTTTCGATATCAAATACGTTAAATTTCACAAAACTAAAAATATATCTGCAATAACCAAAATATCAGAGTAAAAAATCTCACCTTTATATGCGTGTTTCAACATTAATCACTTAAAAAGCACAAAAAACTCAACATTGGTTCTCAGTTGTGGCGCTAAAACTAGTAAGAATGTATAGATTATACTTTTCATGGACCGTATTTAAAACCTTCATTATTATCGAGTATATGGAGGTTGGTTGAATCCTCCCGATGGTCGAATGCACCCCACTTTCTATATATATATATATATATATAGTATATATATATATATATATATATATATATATATATATATATATATATATATATATATATATCTATATATATATATATATATATATATATATATATATATATATATATATATATATATATATATATATATTGTTGTAACACTTTAGAACAGTGGACCCTTTGTTAAAATATAAGAATGCTTAGGTCAGCATCATAAAATATTATATAAACAGCAGCATCTCCCCCGCAAATTTCAGTTTCATTCTGTGTTCCAAACAAACATATAGTCTCATTAATGTTAGTAAGTCTACGTTAATCATTGTATATCTGCGTATATTGTGAATAAGTATATTGGAAGTATAATAATTAATAAAGTTATTCAATATATCTCTACGAGTATTACTATACAAATAAATAATAAAAGTGTCAAAGCCCAAAGTGCTATAAAGTGAATAAAGCCATAAGTGCTAAAGTGAATAAAGTCATAAGTGCTAAAGTGCCTCAAGAAAGGTATATCAAGTTTACGTGTAAGAGTTTATGAAGCTATCTCATAAAAAGCTACCCTGGTAGCAGAAGCTGTAAGATAGAACTGGAGTGATAAGAGCAGTTGCTCTAATTCGAAGGTTCTACCCTGTATGTTGTTCTCTAAGCATTGTCAAAGAGGAATACAACAATGTATATATATATATATATATATATATATATATATATATATATATATATATATATATATATATATATATATATATATATATATATATATATATATATATATATATATATATATATATATATATATATATATATATATAATATATATATATATATATATATATATATATATATATATAATATATATATATATATATATATGTATTTACAATATGTACAAATCAATAAAAGAATTAAATTGGATTACGCAGAATGTCAAAATTATCAAATTTGTTTACTCAGCAGAGATTGGAAAATACACCAAATTATATTACTTAACTGGGTAAACTGATGATGATTTTCTCCTAATTTCATAAAACATTAACGTTGAGTTATCATATCACAACGAAAGTCCATATCTTCCACAGTGTATAAGAATAAAATATTGTTCATTTATTTATAACAAAAACTTTGAACATGAACGTGAATTTAAAAAAATACGTGTAAAAGAGAAGCTTTTGACTCAGTGATTATTCTCAGGGTTATCGATCTCCACACTTGTTGGCTTGTTATTCGAAATTCAAGAACAACTGATTTTCGCTTTGAACGAAAAAATATATTTCAGTACACAGCGTAATCGATTTATGTTCGAAACTGTACGTACCGTGAGATAAATTCGCATTATTTTCTTCTGACCGATACATTCTCTATTAGCGTATTCTAATAAAATACGGATGAGATTGTTCATTTGAATTGAGCGTCAAAAAAGTGAATTTTTAATATTTCCGTTATAGTATAAAATTGAAAAAACGATGGAAAACTGTGAGATGTGGTTTTTATATTATAAGAAAGCTGTTGAAATTGTATAAAGTGGAATAAGTGTACTAGAAGATTTATTGCATTGTTTCTAAATAGATTATAGTTTAACCATGGATTTCACTTTTGTATAGAAATTTTACTGGGGGAATAACTTATTAAATATGAACTCACATAGGGATTTTACCACTTCATATATATATATATATATATATATATATATATATATTATATATATATATATATATATATATATATATTATATATATATTATATATATATATATATATATATATATATATACACTGCTCAAAAAAATTAGAGGAACACTTTTGAATAACCTTGTAACTTATGAAGTGATAGTTATATACCGATGAACATTTATATTTCTTAAAGACACATATTTTGCTTCTAATAAATCGATTTGTAGAACCTTCAACTTATTCTTCATTCGTAAAACTAAGATTAATAATTTAAAAAAAGTGCGAATAACAAAATGAAATGAAGAGATTTTTCAATACTAATGTTCCGCTATCTGACACCAATGGGCTTTAGTATCGCGGGTGCCCTTCCCAGCAGCACGAATTACTTCTTGGCATCTTCTTGGCATACTCCTCACGAGTCTTCCTGTGGTATACTGTCCCACTCTTCGACCAGGGCTTCTATTAGTTGCTGAAGGGTTTGAGGAGGATTGGACGATGTCGAATACGTCTATCGAATATATCCCATAAGTGTTCAATTGGATTAAGGTCAGGGTTTATCGCTGGCCAATCCATTTTACGAATTTTCATGCTCGTTAAGAAAACCGTATAGTAATCGCAGCAGTTTGAGGCCTTGCATTATCCTGCATAAAAAGGAAATAAGGACCTATACCATATGCTGCAGGAATAACGTGATCTGACAGAATGATATCAATATTTCTTTCAGCTGTAAGACTTCCTGGTATCACTACGAGATCGGTTTTTTCCTCCAATCTTATTCCACCCCAGACCATTACCGAACCATCTCCAAATCTGGATACTTCTTGTACAGCAGCAGCGAAGTATCGTTCATTATGGCGTCTATACACACGCACCCGGCCATCACAACGAGTGAGACTGAATCTTGATTCGTCTGTAAACAGTACTGGTCTCCATTGTCGGAGTTGCCATCCCAAATGATGACGAGCAAAGTCTAATCGCATAATATTATGATGTCATGTTAAAACAGGTTCTCAGACTGGCCCTCTTTGTTTTAAATGTGCTTCCCGTAACCTGTTCCTAACAGTCTGGTCAGAAATGGTTATCTGAAAGCCATCCTAAGTGTAATTTCAACATATTTTTCTGTTGCTATCCGTTCCCGCAAAGAAGAAAGTACTAAATATCGATCCTGAATTTGTGTAGTTTTTCGCTTTCGACCTTGTTCGGTTCGTCTTTTATATAGTCCTGTCTCTCTATAGCGATCGTACACACGTTTAATGACTGACGGACTGCGATTAAAATTTCTTGCTACTTGTCGAATTTTAACACCATTTTCAATTAAAGCTATAGGAAGAGCGACTTCTATCTCGCTAAGATTTCTCATTTTGACAGATAATGAATTCAACAACTACGAACTGTCATGCCGTTGCTCATTGAAGCTCTCTAAGCCTGCCACAACATAAAACCTAAATATAAATATTTTTATAATCACTCTATTTTTTGTACTTGCTGTGAAATATTGAACTTATCTCGAAAAAATGGGCATAATTACGTTTCTTTTTAACAAATCTCTAAAATAAAATGCAAATCAATTATGAAAATATAATTTCCATTTGTTAATAACAACAAGCGAAAAAGTTACAGGGTTATCCAAAAGTGTTCCTCTAATTTTTTTGAGCGGTGTATATATATGTATATATTTATATGTATTCAGATAATATATATCATCAAGGAAACCTAAAAGATCGTTGCCCAGGAGGTATGAAACGAATTTGAAAACCACTCACCTCAGTGTTGCTCTCGATACTTGGTCTGCAAACTTTCTGTGGTTTGCAATAATTGAGCTGCTTTCCGCGCTTCCGTTTTCATTGTGGCCTGGATTTAATGTTTCTTCGGTCATCATTCCTCGATGGTATGCCCGATTTTAATTTTTTTCAACAGATGATTCCGTATGGTCACCCGCATGCGCGTGCTAAATATTAGAAAAATAGAATAGGCGTTTCTGCGGAAAATTTGGAACCGATTCTGTGATTGTTACTTCGTAGCTTGTCAGGTTTGTATGGTTTCAGATTTATAGATAGCCATAAATGGCCGCTTTGTTCATGCCAAATTTGGTTGATATCGGTCAAGCGGTTTAGGAGGAGTAGGTATTGTGGCAAACGAAACACATCAAGTCGTCTAAGAAAGAGCTTCGTTAAAAGTCGCTCAACAAAAAAAAAGCATTGCACCTGGAAAAAGGTACTTCATAAACTCCAGACTAACTATGTCATATATAACATATAAAATGTTATATAAATGTAACCAAAATAATGATAGTTTTTATTGTGGTAAACATTTATATACCTATAGTATATTTAATAAAAAGTATATATTTTTATATTATTCTTGTTTCATTTTCTATCCTGAGCGTTCACCATCAGACGAATATTTATGTCACAATATACGTTCTAATTTGTACCGAATTCTCAAGAATGTATTTGCATTTCTCTTTCGGGTGATAAGTATTAAACAAGTTAGTTATCGAATATATGTTCAGGGGAATATCGTAAAATGCTATTTTCTCTAATTGTCTAATTAGTGTTTGTTTCGCTTTATATTCAAATCTAGCACACATAAAGTTATAATCAACAGCGGGTTGGGTTATCTGTCTACTATGCATATCTCTTCTAACTGTGAAATAGGGAAATACCTACTAACGACAAATTCTGCCGTTTTCGAAACAAGGCAATAACCTTTCCTGAGCTTGCAACATTTCTATCGCCTGGTTAATTCCCACCCGGAATGGGTTAATCGTGACATAGAAAGCATAGTTTTTTCTTTAATCTATCAAACGTCGAGACAACCGTGCAACGTTGAAGTGAAAAAACTGGTATTATGAACGGTTTTGAATTTCTAGGCATTTCCTCTCAGCTTGTGTATGTTTTGAACTATACATTCAGGCTGGACATAACTGTTTCATTTTTATCAGAAGGTTTTGTGTTTTACAGCTTTGTAGTTATTCGTAAAACTTGAAGAGGTTTTAAAAAGGTTAATTTCTCCAACACATGAACAAGTGTTCCAACTGTTTGTCCAATTTTTCATCTTATTTGTCCAATTTTTCGTCCTGTTTGTCCAATTTAACATCTGATAGTCCAATTTTTCATCCGGGTGTTTAATATAATAACATAATATTTCATTCGAATTGGGGACGCCGATACACTATAGCTTATAGCATCTTCATATATAAAAAGTAAATATATATATATATACCTTCACCTTCAACCTGTATACATTATTCCAGAAAGCTTCATTTCTACTCTTCAACATATTATGTTAAGTTTCTTGAAATTTATTATCCTTTTCTGTTTGCGGAATCATAGTATGCGTTATGATTTTTGTGTTAGTGCTGTTATTTTCATGTTTGCCCATTAGGTGCTTTCAATTCATCTTCAAAATTCAAAATATAGATAAGTCTATCCAATATACGATTTATTACAATTTTCGCAAGTTATAAAGAACATAAAAATCTATATATATATATATATATATATATATATATATATATATATATATATATATATATATATATATATATATATATATATATATATATATAATGATAAATAATAAATAATCTTTATTTGCTCAACCAAAACAACAGTTTATCACTAATATGAAACAATACTTAACTCTATAACTAGGTAAAAACTAAAATATTCAATTACATTACCAGGCAAAAAGAGGTCCTACTTAAAAGAAAAAAAACAATCAGAAGTACACAGTATTTTTGGGAGAGATGTTCTACATCAGAAAAATTTTAAAATGTAATAACTCACTTTGTTCAAAACATGTTAATTTTTTATTTTATGTTGTTTCTTTTAGTATTGCTGGTGAGTACTTAGTTGTATCCATTATACACAAAAACTCTTCCTTTGGTAATGAATGTAGTCATATAAACGATATTTTCTTGAAATTATGAAAGTTTTTTACTTTTTAAGTTAATATGTGTTCTATCATATAGCCTTTTCAGAATATAGATAGTTCATCTGACCAATGGATTTATTCGTTCTCTCTTTTAGGCAATTGATTTTTTTATTTCTTGTATCGCACTCATGACTCATATAGGGTAGGTTAATTTAATTTTTAAATTGGTAGTTTATATAATCAATTATTTTTACCTGCGTTGTATTGTTATGCCGTCATTTTGACGTCATCTTCCTACCTGGGTATTCACTTGTCTCATTTTGGAAATTCATGACTCTCTCATCTTGAAACATTTCAATACACCTTTTGTTTTGATTAAGTCTTGAATTTTATATATTATTTATTTATATATATATATATATATATATATATATATATATATATATATATATATATGTATATATATATATATATATATATATATATATATATATATATATATATATAAATTCAGTTCACCCTTGTTTTGTGTACAAGTGGAGAAATTCCAAATATCAATTTCTGTAAAAAAGGTTCCTAAACTAACTCATCATCGGTGAAACATATCAGCAAAAAGTTCATCTGGATTCATTATATTCAGACCCACTCATCAATTCAAGGTGTTCCACAATATGTTTGTTCTCTCCTACATTGATAGTAATAACTCATGAGAACAAAATATTAAGTATTCATACCGTTCATACTAATAGTTACAGAAATATTTCCATTAAAAGTTAAAAACGGCCGTGTTTGTTTTCAGTGAGGATTCGAACGAAGTAAATGAAATAAGCCAGTACTTAGCTTGAGATTTGAGATTGTGGAATATTACAAAATCAACGGAGAATCGAGTGTTAATTTTGAGGTTATAGAGTGTAATAATATGATGTGATTAATTCTAACGAAGTTTGGTGGTTAGATGAATTATGTAGTTTTTCATACTCATCGCATAATTAGTTTTGAGTCGAACTTTCAATAGGATCTGTGTACGGTGAAGTGAGAATATTTTCTAGAAGGAAAGAATTCATTTTATACTTGAATGGGTAATGCCTGTCTTGAATTGTTCATTGCATATATAAGTAGGTGGATTAATATTCTCTCCTTACCATTGAGTTAATTAAAAAAAAACTCACGGATAGCAACGTTGAATGAATGATGTTAATGTTTTTCTCTTTTATTTTATTTTGCTTTTTTCATTTCATAAGTTTTCATAATGATTGTATCATGTAAAGTTCCAGAACTCTCACCTTTTGTGCAATATAGCAAACTTATGTAGATATCACTATCACGCTAAAATATATTATTTTCATTATATATATATATATATATATATATATATATATATATATATATATAATTATTTATTCGAATTGTTGTTGCCTGTGATCTATTTTTAATCTCTTGATAATTATTAGCAATAACAGGCTGGTTGAATCTTATAAAACTCGATTTTATTAAAAAGTTGACGTTTCACTACGACATTCGTAGTTTTTCAAAACTTTTGAAAAAATTGAAATTTCTTCGACATTTATTGATTTGAAAAAATTTGAATAGACAAAGACTACTTGTCTCGCTAAAATTTTTTTCCGAATGTGGTTGTTCTTTGTTATTTATTACGTGCTATTCAGTCTAATATCAACATTCAAAATTGTTATCACTAGATGGCAAGGGAAACCACAGAAACCTTTACCTACGCAATGTTCGAAAATAAAAATAATAGGGTACTATTTATCTAACAACAAAGAAATTAGTCGCAGGAAAATATTAAAAAAGTAGAGCAGAATTATCGGTGTTGATATTAGACTGAATAGCACGTAATAAATAACAAAGAACAACCACATTCGGAAAAAAAATTTTGCGAGACAAGTAGTCTTTGTCTATTCAAATTTTTTCAAATCAATAAATGTCAAAGAAATTTCAATTTTTTCAAAAGTTTTGAAAAACTACGAATGTCGTAGTGAAACGTCAACTTTTTAATAAAATCGAGTTTTTTAAGATTCAACCAGCCTGTTATGGCTAATAATTATCAAGAGATTATATATATATATATATATATATATATATATATATATATATATAATAATATATATATATAAATATATATATATATATATATATATATATATATATATATATATATATATATATATATATATATTTATATTTATTTATTTATTTATTTGTTTTTTGTATAACAATAACAGGCGATTTATGTTTGAAAACCGACTTATTCATTAAACAGTCAACGTTTCGTCAAGAATTTATTAATTTTCTCAAAACCTTTGAAAGATTGAAATTAATTTGGTGAATTTCTACAAAAATTAGAAATAAAACAGACTATTTCCTTAAATTTTTTTGTGACTGTGACCGTCTTAAGTTACTAATTATGTACTGTTCAGTCCAATATCAGCATTCAGATCTGCTTATATTAGCAGGTGAGGAAATCCACAGAAATCACAATGTATGAAATAGGTTCTCAATTATTTGAATTGAGGAGGAATCTGTGAATTTTTAAAAAATTGAAAAAGGAAAACTACCTATGTTTCATTAAATTTTTTTCGGTTGTGGCTGTCTTCAGTTACGGATAACGTTATGTTCAGTCAAGTATCAGCAGTCTGGTTAACTAATATTAGAAGGTACACAAACTACAGAAACCCATACCCATGTTATGTACCAAATAGGTTCTTAATCAATTGAATTAAGGAGGAATCTATGAATTTTTGAAAAATTAAAAAACGGAAAACTACCTTTGTTACTTTAAGTGTATATGGAAAAAGGTTCTCAATCATGAGCTACTTTTTCAAAGTAGTGGCAGTTTTCTACCATTTCTGGTTATACCGGAAGTAGCTTCCAACTTATTTTAAATGGCAACACCCATTTTTTATTCCACATTTGGATTCCTTTTTGAATATTGATGTCAGTTTATTAAACAATATCTATACCCTTCTTTGACCGTTTTGGAGATATTTGCATTTTTAAATTTTTTTTGACATCTGAAGGTGCTACTTTGACGCTTTGTATCTCAGTGACTATCAGACATAAAACAATGAAATTTCGGGAAAACCTTTAAAAAATGCTGGTTATTCTAAAATTTATAATCATTTCTCACAATAATTTACAGGGTCTTCACAAATTATAAATATTTTTTTTCCAGTTTTATCGAAAAACCTTGGTTTTTTCGAATGGAATACCATTTTTTCAATTTCAGATATTAATTGTTGACAAAATTTCATTTCGATTGATATGGCATTGTCCTATTTTTGAAATTGCTGGTTTTCAAGTTATTTACATTTTTCTCAAAGAATAATATTTTTATACAAATCATGATTGCTAGGAACAAAAAATTGCTGTAGCATTGGAAATTACAACTTAACTGTCGATGCACAAATAAATAAAGAACATGGAATAATATTTTGGGATGCCTTCAACCCCGTTTTAATTTTCTTCATAAATGACGTAGCAAATAACTTGGTCGTCTTTCAAAGCACAGAAGACATTGAAGCCCCACACATCGTGGACATTTTTTTCTCTTACTACATATTGATTTTCTATTGCCCAATAATGGCTATTATGCCTGTTGAATATCCCATGTTTCATGAATTTTGCCTCATCGCTCTATATAATATTTTCCAAAAAAGTATCATCTTCTTGACATTTGATCACCATAAACTCACAGAACATCACTCGGTTTAGTGGATCTTGGGGATTTAAGTGGTGTACAAGTTGAAAACAAAAAGCTTTATAAGTACATATGCTTTTTCAAAATTCTATAATTTGATGAACACGATATATCGAAATGTTTTTCAGCATTGTTTATGGATGCTGTTATTTTAGGTATAGAACAATGCCATATCAATCGAAATGAAATTTTGTCTGCAATTAATATCTGAAGTAAAAAAAAGGGCATTCCATTTGAAAAAATTTAAAAAAAAATGTTTTATTTGTTGAGACCCTGTAAACTATTATAGTAAATGATTATGACTTTTAGAAATACCAGCATTTTTATAGGTTCCCTCAAAATTTCATTGTTTTATGTCTAATAGTCACTGAGATAAAAAGCGTCAAAGTGCCACCCTTAAATGTCAAAAAAAAATTCTAAATGCAAATAACTCCTAAACGGTCAAAGAGGACCATAGTAATTGCTTTATAAACTGACATTAATTTTCAAAAAGGAATGTAAATGTGGAATGAAAAAAAGGGATGCCATTTAAAATAAGGACGTTGGTAGCTGCTTACGGTATAACGGAAGTGGTATAATATTGCCACTATTTTAAAAAAGTAGCTCATGATTGAGAACCTTCGTGTATAAAGTTTTATAAGCGTATCATTTGTACTTTCCCTTATAAGGCCAATTGCTCCTTTAAAAGAAATACTTTGTATATACGTATATATATGTATATATATATATATATATATATATATATATATATATATATATATATATATATATATATATATATATACAGTGCTTTCATGATGAAAGGAACAAATTCATTAAAAAATTAGGTTTCTATTTCATGTTAAAATCCTCGGACAGGTCGATTAGTATTTTTATTTGGGCAATTTTCGCAATAAAAATTTTGTATACAGGGTGTCTCATTCAAGAGCTATGGCTTTGTCATTAGTGTTTTTAAAGGTAATACCCTGTATATTATTTCACTTTACAATTCTACGATAAATTCTTATCACTTTTTGTGAACATACCATATGCCTCAACTTGATGGATTCCCAGATTATAACGGAGATAGTGGAGCACCTGGAGATTTAAAATGTGGATTAAAAGTACAAAAAAAAAATTTTGGTAAACATTGTCATTAAATCTGAAGAATGAAATTTCATATGTACCATCTGAATTCATTCACTGGTGCTGTATAGTCCGCAGTTTTCACGTTTTTAACGCTCCAGGCACTACACTACTTCATTGTTTAAGAAAATGCAATTACTTGAGAGAGAACGTATTGAAGTACTTATGATGATTGGTTTTGGAGATAGGGTGCGTTCACAAGAAGAAGTCTGCAATCTATTCAATGAAAATCATCCTGATCGTCCGCCAATTACTAGATCGACAGTCAGCAGTTGAATCAAAATTCAGGAGATACGGCCACGTTAGAGATTTACCTAAAGGAAGGCCACCGAGAGTATCTGAAGAAACAGTGCTGAACGTTCTACTAGAAACCCAAGATAACCCTCATACATCCATTACTACAATTTCCAATAATTTCAATTTATCAGTAGGGTCCGTGCATAAAACACTTAAGGTAAATAAGTATCATCCCTATAAAATTAAGCTGGTACATGAATTATTAGAAGACGATTTTGACCGCAGAGTACAGTTTTGTGAGCAGATTCTTGAAATTCATAATCAACATCTAAATTTCATTACAAACATAATTTTTTCTGATGAAGCCACCTTTACTTTAAATGGCCACGTCAACAGACAAAACTGTAGGTATTGGGCGACCGAGAATCCTCATTGGATGCAAGAATGCCACACACAGCGGCCTCAAAAAATTAATACATGGGCAGCGATTGTTCGAAATCGTATAGTTGGTCCCTATTTTTTTGAAGGAACACTAAACGGAGAGGACTACTTGAACTTTCTCCAGTTCGAACTCATTCTGGCTTTAGCTGTTTTGTTTCCTAACCCACAAGATCCTGACATACCTAATAACGAGATATGGTTTTCAACAAGATGGGGCACCTCCTCACTATTCAATCGCTGTTCGACAATTTCTTGATGCAACTTTTCCCAACAGATGGATAGGACGGAGAGGTCCGATTGAGTGGCCGCCAAGATCACCGGACATAACCCCATTGGATTTTTTCTTATGGGGTTATTTGAAGTCTAAAGTTTATTTGAATAGACCAAATAATATTGATGATCTAAAAGAGAGAATCAGGCAGGAAATAAGACTTATCAGTCCAGAAGTAATTGAAAATGTGCAACGGGAAACATTGAATCGACTTCAAAAATGTCTCGAAGTAAACGGACAACAGAGTGAACCTATGTAATAATGAAATTAGTAATTACATTTGTGTGTTTTCCATATCGTACCTCTCATTACCCACTATCTCCGTTTCTGGCAATCCATCGAGTTGAGGCATATGGTATGTTCACAAAAAAGTGATAAGAATTCTATCGTAGAATTGTAAAGTGAAATAATATACAGGGTATTACCCTTTAAAAAACTAATGACAAAGACATAGCTCTTGAATGAGACACACTGTATACAAAATATTTATAGAGAAAAATGCCCAAATAAAAATACAAATCGACCTGTCCGTGGATTTTAAAATGAAATAGAAACCTATTTTTTTAATGAATTTGTTCCTTTCATCATAAAAGCACTGTATATATATATATATATATATATATATATATATATATATATATATATTTATATAATGTCTCATAAACAATGTAATAAATTTGCAATACACAATGCTTACATATTTTGCAGAGTCCAGAGGATGATAATCGAGAAGCCATCACAACGATGAAAAGGAGTAATCATGTCTCTTCGAAAGGGGTGGCCACGTCTTTCGGTTTCAAGCGTCGTCCAACCACTGCGCCATCTGTATTATCTACAGACAATGTCAATGCTGCTAGACGTTTAGCTAATCTAGATATAATCGATTCTAACGGGAATGATGAAGAGAAAAGGCCGTTAACAGCTCACGCTCAGCCGAGTGGTAGATCAACTCCTAGGCTGCAACCACCGAAGAAAGAAGGAATTGGGTCACAGAAAGTCAGTCGGTTTGGGTTCAGGCAACCGCAGGTGAGTTCCATGCCAATTGCATTGTTAGAGCAAACGTGAATTTGTGTAAAGTACATGGAGTTTTTGTGTTGGAATGAAATATAATTTCCATTGAAGATCCTAGGAAGTGAAGTTGGATTTAAAAAATATAATATTTTTTGTTAAATTTTATATTCATTGTGGATGGCATTCTCGAATGCTATGGGTAACTTTCGCTGTTGTTGGTTAGCATTCCAGAATGGCGCAAAGAGTTTCATCGAGAACTGGTAGCGGTAGCCAGTGCCGTATATCAGGCATTTATTCCTAAGCGAACGTCAGTTACGTCTGTATTTCTATACAGTGGCGCTCCTTTCATTTTACGTTTCTTCAAGCCCGGTCTGGCCCCATTGGTGGCCCTCTGCTGAAGGTTGAATTGGGCCCCGCACCGGGGATATCTGGGGATATGGCAAATTTCCCAAGATAAGGGGTACGGGGGACATTTCCCGGAAATTTTTGAAAACTACAACCCCAAAAGTAGCATTTTTCTCTATTTTGACACTTGAAAAGTAGTTTAAAATAAGCAACATCTTGATGAAAATAATTTAAC
The DNA here is from genome assembly GCA_030704885.1 of Cynegetis impunctata. Taxonomy (NCBI): domain Eukaryota; kingdom Metazoa; phylum Arthropoda; class Insecta; order Coleoptera; family Coccinellidae; genus Cynegetis; species Cynegetis impunctata. The sequence continues at coordinate 114,090 of JARQZK010004493.1, read as the reverse complement.
TTTACCAAGGATAATTAAACTTGCAACTGACATAACAGCTTTCTGCTCAGTTCTTCACTGGTCTTTGATACTTTGTCGATAAATTCATTACTATCCAACTTATGCGATGAGCCACCTGCATCTTGACAAGACGAAACGACGATACATACCTACTACCAAAGACCATATGTATAAATATTCTACACGCCGGCGCGCAGCGTGAATACACCATGTTTGATGTATTATGGTTTGTCTCCACCAAAGAAACATTGCTAACTTTTGTGTTGTCAACACGTGTAGGTGACAAAAGTTTCTGTAATTACCCTGTGTTAGCAATGAAAATTGTGATAAACTGTTGGAAACTTTTTGGCGGTAAACATCAGAAGAATACGCTTGTTTCAGATATTTTTCGCTGTGTGGGTACGCTTTCAGTTGGGAACATTTGTTGGAAACAGAAACATTTCTCCCACGTGGACAAACGAATTAACACATACGTTAATTGATTTATGTGACTTACAAAGTGTACTATGGAACTCAACTGATGAAGATTATAAAAATTTAAAAAAGAATGCATGGAAAGCTATTAGTGGATTAGACAATTACACGAAATTGAAATACAGAGGAAAATAAAAACTTTGACGAGAGAAAAAGAAAGTGAAAAATGACAACAAGTATGTATTGTCATCTCTTTCCACAGTATTTGATAGTTCAATTACTCCATATACTTTTCTTCCTTCGAGGTTTGGTGGTAACCAATATTTGTATGCTTGCGTTTTTTTTTTGCACAAAATAATAAATCCCTATGGTGGAGACCGCTCGATGTTAACTAAAATGTTTCTCAAATTGTTGGTCACTCGGTGTGGACACAATAAAAACAAAAGTTAGTGATTTTCTGGAGAGTTGCAAACAGTTGGAAACACTAAAGTTGCCAACAATTTCGGTGGAAACGCACCTTTCGACTGTTGTAAATTAATTGTACACACGTCTGCAACACAATGATAAAGAGTGGGATTTCTTTATTTTTTAGTTTGCTAAGGGGTCCCCTGCGCCGGGGACCCCTGGCCGACCTGGCCAGACCGGGCCTGCGTTTCTTCATTCCAAATATGGTTCATCCCCCTAGACTACGATTTCTAAGGTTTTTTTGATGTCTATATATGTATATATGATATATATATATATATATATATATATATATATATATATATATATATATATATATATATATATATATATATATATATATATATATATATATATATATATATATATATATTGGCCCTCGAGGACGTTTTTAAGAGAATGGATTGGAGTAATAAAGGGATTAAGATTGATGGAATATATCTGAACAACCTCCGCTTTGCCGACGACATTGTACTGTTATCAAATGATGTCGGAGAGATCGAGTTAATGCTCCAAGAGTTAAATGAAGAGACCAAAAGGGTAGGACTGAAAATGAACATGACGAAGACAAAAATAATGAGCCCTGAAATCACACAGATCCATTTAGACAACACCGTCATCGAAAGAGTGACCGAGTATAATTACTTGGGTCATATCATAACTCTGGGTAAGGATAACAAATCCAAAGAAATATCAAGGCGAATAAAACTCACTTGGGCAGCATTCGGTAAGCTTTCATATATTTTGAGAGATAAGGCTATCCCCATCAATCTGAGACGTCGGGTTTTCGATGCTTGCGTTCTTCCTGTTGCCACATATGGAATGGAGACAATCGCCATTACACAGTTCCATGCTAACAAACTCCGAGTTATGGAGCGAGCAATGGAAAGAGCAATGCTTGGGATATCACTCAGGGACAGGGTGAGAAACGAGGATATTCGTGAAAGAACCAAGGCCAGGGACGTGATGGAGATGATCGCGGAATCGAAGTGGCGTTGGGCGGGTCATGTCGCAAGGGTGAAGGACGGGAGATGGACGCTGAGAATCGTGCAATGGAGGCCGAGGGAAGAAAAGAGGAGTAGGGGCAGACCGCCTCTCCGATGGACAGATGATATAAAGAGGATAGCTGGAGGAAATTGGTACCTAAAGGCGCAAGATAGGGAGCATTGGAAGGAATTAGGAAAGGCCTATGTCCAGGAGTGGACGAGTGAAGGCTGAAGAAGAAAAGAAGATATAAATATATATATATATATATATATATATATATATATATATATATATATATATATATATATATATTATATATATATATATATATATATATATATATATATATATATATATATATATTATATATATATATATATATATATATATATATATATATATATATATATATATATATATAATTATCTGAAATTATTTATCGGGGAATGTCTTCAAGGACAATTCTATCAAAATTGGGGTAAATTCAGTCAACATGTTGGCATCTCCAAACTATGGGGAAGGAAAGGACGCGAGGAAATTTTATTTGAAGGTCATTTTGGAGGTTCTATTGAGCTAAAAAAACACTCAAAATTGAGTAAGTAATTTTCATTCTTTTTTTTTCTGAGGATTTGCGCATCTTCACAGCTTCTCCAGATTGAATTAGAGGATTGAAAATACATACTTGCATTGAGATGATATAGTCGACGTTCCTTTTGTGGCTTCAATGATTTTCCTGAAACGATACCTTTTTTAAGTTGAGTTGAGATTTCTTGTTTTTGAGAATTTAATCACCTCTAAAAGCTTTTCAGATTGAGTTAGAGAGTTGAAATTTAGAGCTTGGATTAAGTTTTAACTTTTATCCCTTTACGCTTTCATTCAAATGTAGAGATTTCACTTATTTTTCCACACGATGTACTTCGCGGCGACTATTTTGCTTTTGATTCTCATCTCGACCTGCTTCGTATCCAATACGCTATGCACTTCGTGACAGTGCTAACCAGCTTCATCTCCGCGATTTAATTAGCATTTCGAGTATCTCCTCTTCTTTTCTCCTAGGGGAAAATGCAACTTTAGTGCCGGAGCCCTGCTACTCACGTGATTTTCATCGTCGCTATTATTTATTAGGAATTTATTATCAGTTAACGTATTATGTTGTTAAGGTAATTCAGGGCACGTGTTTGCGTGTTTACCTAATTGGAATTTCGCGGATGCGGAATGAAATTCTGTAGTGTTCAACTGAAAATCATGATTGTTGACATAAATAATGAGAGGTAGATTGAAAACATGTTTGTGATCTATTAGTAGATCATTGAGTAAATAGTTGAAGAGGGTACGTTTTATACGGGTGATTGAGTTCTTGAATGTCTTAATGGAAAACATAATATTGGGCAGCAAAAATATGATTCCAATCAAATCATGTAAAATATACAAGTTGACCATTGTAAATTTCATATATTACATAATTCATAAATTTTCGAACAACTTTCCGAGGGAGCTAGTTACCTATATGAATTAAGCGACGCGAAATTAAGTATTATATCAAAATGACTGTGTATTGTATTGTATTTATTACCAGTTAATCAAAGTTACCAGTGCGGGAGGCCGTTAATTAAATCTAATTTAAAAAATAATATAATTAACTATATAACCCTTTCCGGCCCAAATTATTTTTTTTTGTGGAAAAAATATTATGTATGGTTTGATAATGGTTTATTAGAGATACTCGAAGAAAATGAAACAAATTTCAAGATAAAAAAACACAAGGATTTTCCTGCAGGATGTGGTCACTCCACATAACCAGTAGGAACATATAACCAAACAATATAACCTATTTTGCGTAATATAACATGAAACAGTTTTTGTCATGTTTCAAACACAATTCTACTTTGCACGCTGAACATTTCTTACAAATCATACAAGTCATCTGCAGGAAGATTTTCTAAATATTCAGTTATTGGGTTCCCTACCCTCCCGGATTGCCCGGATGACTCCGGTAATAATGGTCAAACTCCCGACTTCCCGGGGTGACTAATTTCCCCAGTTTTTTTAAAATTATACACAACCACGCTCTACTAATCAAACTTCGATTTTTAATGATTATGATTTTGTGGTAAAAAACTGTCAAATATTAGAAGCAGAGTATATATAAATTAAAAATAAATAAATGATTGACATTTTCTTCAATCCCCTCCATACTAAACTCCTTAAAAAAATCTCCCGGGTTGGTCCTTTGGAAAATTGGCAAGCCTATTCAGTAGGTAGGTACTCCAAACTTGCTTCCTCAGAACTAAAATAAGATAACACGATTACGTAAGTGCCCAGTGGTCACTTCAGGAGACCCCCAACAAAATTAGTAATTTCGAAAGAAAGGAAACATTTACGTTCAATATATTCATGAAAATGCATAAGTAAGATATAAGTAAATAACTTTGGAGCCATTTTTCCACCATTCATAAATAAAAATAACAAATTCACACAGTTTCAGCAGATCCTCTGAGTAGTGTCCAACTATAGTAAACAAATGCACGTTATACGCGCTTCGACTTATTTCGGTCTGTCTTCGATGAACACGTCAAATTTTGCTATGTTAGACAACCCACAAAACACACTGGTACCTATACTGAAATAGCCAACGGGCAGTTTTACTCATGACTAACAAACTGTGGCCTTCCTAGCTAACCAGTTGCCCTGAAAGGGATAAGTAACTTAAAAAACTAGGTTTTAATTGTTTTAATTATTTTCCAAAAACCTTTTTTAGTTTATATCACAGTCGTCAACTGATGCGCAATTTAATATTATTACGTCTTATATATTCTTTTAGCTGCTTTCTTCTTTTAATTTTATTTTCAATATTTTTTAGTTCATTAGGTAATGCATTAAATACTAGGATTGCTTTGATATAAGATCTTTTTTTACTTATTGTTAATGTTTTTTTTGGCAATTGTATAAATTTATTTCTAGTTGCACTAGTTGATTTTTAACATAATTCTGATGAAATTACATAATGATATAATTTTGTTGATTATTTTTAATATTATATTCTATTCTGCCTTCCTTGCAGCAAAGAGATTTGCGTGGAATAAGCTCCACCCCAAGGTATTATACCATAGTTGAGCACACTATTGAATAAAGCGTAATAGACTATCATTAACGTTTTATATTGGCTTATTTTTGATAACTTAAAAAATATAAAAACCAAATATTTTGTTTTATTTAATATGTAGTTAATATGCAAATTCCAACTCAACCTTTAGTCTACTATTAGACCCAGATATTTAAAACCTTCAACTCTCTTAACTTCTTGATTACTTATTTTAACGTGCAATCTTTCAGTACACTATCACAATAATTTTCAAACGTTACAAATACAGTTTTCAACGACAATTTATTTAAAGCAAGCCAATCTGATATTTCTTGTAGCTGCAAGTTCATTTTTTCCTCTACTTTTTTCCAATCTGATTCCTCAGTTATCACTGCTGTATCATCAGCATATAAGACAATCTGGTCCCCAGGCGGATTTATGAGCAGATCATTAACATAGAGTATGAATAAGAGTGGTCCCAGGATTGTTCCCTGGGGAACACCCACATTCACCTCCTCAAAGTCACTGTAATTTCCATTTATTCTAACCTTCTGCAGCCTTCCCCTCAAGTAACTGGAAATTAAAGTATAAGCATTTTCTCTGATTCCGTAGTTATATATTTTTTTTAGCAAGATTTCGTGATTTACGGCATCAAAAGCTTTGGCAAGGTCTAAAAAAGCGATAGCTATTGGACTACTTTTATCAAGTTTGAGCAAAATTTTATCGATTTATTTTTCAAAAAGCCATATTGTTTATTAGAAATAATGTTAGATTTATGTATAAAATTTATCAATCTGTTGTGAAAAATATTTTCAAGGATTTTTGCAAAATTTGAGATCAGTGAAATAGGTCTGTAATTGGAGGGTTTATATTTTTCTTTAGATTTGTGTATTGGTACTATTTCTGCACATTTTAGTTCACAAGGCCATTCACCATTAATAAAGCAAAGGTTAACTATATGAGAGAGAGGCTCAGCAAGAAAGTCAGCTAAAGGTCAACTTGTATATTTTTCATGATTTCATTGTTGAATATTGCGAATATCGCAACAAGTATTCACGGAACGCGCTCTCGTGGGTATGTCCAGAGTTTTTGAACGCTATGTTATTGTGCTCTGGAATCATATACGCCACTGTTGCAGAGTGGACATCTTCATGTCATTAAGTATTTGTTCTCTCGACGGAATTCTGTATTTTCGATCTATGGGTTTTTATCTCTATAGTAGTTCGACGCGATTTGTGTTGGGGAATAATTAATTGTGTTGCGGAAAAACGTTAATTCACTCCGAGTCAAATGAGCTGCACTGAAGAGATCTAATAAGATCGAAACAGCTGTATGCAGATTTTTAGTCGTAGTGACTTGAGTTTTCTGTTCTCTGTTGGATTGTGAATGCAGATACCCGTTTAATAACCCACAGCTGCCTTTTGACTAAAACAGAGATACCAAAATGCCCAGACTGTGACACCATCCTTACAGTTGAACATATCTTCTAGGAATGCCCCCTACATCAAAATATTCGAGATCGCTACAATATGACGTCAAGTAAAGAAACATTAGGTTTAAAGTAAATCAAGTAAATAGTTACCTACGTGACATAAACTCATTCAATCAATTGTAAACAGTAATGTATCTCTAATAACCTCTCTAATAAGAGGTTGATGAGATTTTAAGTTTGTCTCAAAAAATTACATGACACTGTTTATATTGTTCACATTGTTTACATTACGTTACATTGTTCATACATTTCTCCCGAATACATCAATCAATGATTAAATAATAACAATATTTATATTTATATATTAGTAATACATTACCATTACTATTAGATAGAATTTGAATTACAGAGAAAAAAGAAAAACATAAAAGAATGCTAGATTCATAGATACTTGATAAATATTCAATGGCTTTTATTTGGCACCTAGGTTAGGGAAACCCGTATGTGCCATTTGAGTAGGTCTTAGAGGTCTCTAAGGAGTAAGAGTTATAAGCAATAAGTCTTAAAAGAGATAGAATTATAATCAATACATAGGAAGAACGTTAAACGTTGAACTTGGGAACTAATGTGAGAAAAATATACAATTACCATAATATAACATATATTATTCCAGAAAATGTCTATAGAAATTTCTAGAATTTTGATAAATGTACATTGAGGAAGTTTTATTGAATTTGTGAGGTTTATGCAGCATTTTGACCTCAATCGGTAAGTTATTGTAACATTTTGAGCCCTGGTAGTTAGAGCAATTTTTGAAGAATTCACTATTTGTTTTTGAAACTTTAATGAATTTGTTAGATACATTTCTAGTGATATGACAATCATTAATATAATTTTTTGAATGTTCGTGTTTGTGTATAGAACAACATATGGTATGAATTTATATGCATCTAATATTTTGAATTTTTTCATTATATAATAGCAGAGTAGAGTACCTTCGACTTTTCTTAAAAATAATTTTTAAAATTTTATTTTGAATATCATTTAATGGTCTCAGCGCCACCTCATATAAACCTTCCCATACCAGTATTCCATAACGTAAAATAGATTCAACTAAGCTGAAGTACAGTGTTATTAAGAGGTCTAAGCTAAGAAATTGTTTCATAAGATAGAATTTCTAAACTAAGTATCTAAGTTTTTTTGTTACGTAGAATAAAAAAATAAAAAAATTTTGGCCGACATTTATGCATACATTCATCGACTGTTTTTCCTATTTTAATTTGTTACTACTGAAAGTTTTAACCACATATGCCATACCTCCGGTAAAGGAGAACAAGAAATAATTTAATGACTTGACAAAGTGTATAAAATTTCGATAATTGAGGCGAATGATTATAATTTTCATCTCATTCTATACATCTGAATGGCTACATATTGGCCTCGAAAGTACAAATTGCTTACAATTTAATTTCTGGAACGTGAAGAAGGGGAATGGTGTTTTTTTTGTGCCTTTCTTCCTTTCATTAACTGACTTACTTGGACAATTCTCACGAACTGTAGTTATTGGCTTACGAAACAATTTATTTCATTAGCAGGGATATCCTATAACTTGAAGTCAAGTTGTTTTATTTTAATGAGAGAACTACATTTACATTTCAATGCAGCCTTAGTATTGTTAACGAAATCCGTTTCTACTACTTATTGATAAATTATGATGAGAACTTACAGTTTCTTTTATATTAAACTAAATATCTCAAATTATTATGATAACTGCGATTGCAATATTAACTAATTCATCTTTGGTTGGACCGATTGAGTTTAGGCAGGGCCGTAGCCAAGGGGGCGCCAGAGGGGGCTGAGCCTCCTTTATTTTTTTTTATTTGTTTATACTTAATGATGAAAGTATACTTTCATTTTTTTAAAATATTTTTTATTTCTATTTGTTTTATTTATTCAGAGTTTTCTATGAGAGATTTTTTATTTTTTATTAGAATAAATTTTTTCATTTCTCCAAAATTTTTTTCAATTGATATTCGTTTTCCAGTATACACTTCTAGGTAAAAAGACAGAAAAAGCTGTATATTCCTGTCTTTTTTTCACGTATATTTATTTTAGTACTATGTAGAAAACAAGCCCCCTCAAGAATTTGTCTAGCCCATTCTAGAAAGCAGTGCTGGCTACGGTCCTGAGTTTAGGAATGAACTCAAGAAATCGTGCATCAGTTATGATAATTTGTGATGTTGAACATTCACAATAAAAGCTCCGATTATATTCCTTACATCAAGATAATATCATCTGTTGGAGTCTCATTTTCTCAAATGGTCACGAAGAGGAGAGCTAAGTAGCTTAAAATGAACATGAAACATGAAACGATCAATGCATGTATTATATGCAAGGAAAATTCTTCAATAATTTAAAATAATCAAACAATCTTGCAAGTGTGCTGGTTATATGTATTCCGCGTTCACAATCCAATGGTGATTTATAGAAAATGTCGAGTCATCCCGACTCAAGATCTGCATATCGCTGTTTCGGTCTTATTATATATCTTCAGTGCAGCTTAATTTACACGGAGTGAATTGACATATTTCGATAATTCAATGTTATATTGTGAATGAATACATATTCTGGATAACTTGAGGAACTTATGCTCGAGTATAACAGGCATTACACTGTACTAGTAGGTGCACATAATATCCCGCAGAAAATGTACTGTTTGTAACTTAGCCAACAATATATCGATATTCCCAATGAATAAATATTTTGGATAACTTGTGGAACTTCTGAAATTTCAAATTAGCAGAAGTTGGAAATGAAACACAAATTAACGTTTACTAAAATCTCTATTAATTAAATATTGATTTAAAAATTACATCCATGTTATAATTTGTGTGAAAAAAAATTAACTTATTGAGGTAGGATAAATACTGTGAAATGAATGAAAATGAAAAGTTTTATTAAAATAAAATATGATCTCAAAACCGGTCTGTTTGATTCTGGCTATGTTCTTCTTCTACCGGTATTCTTTTCCCACTTCTGTTAGTTTTTCTTCTAATCCTTTTATTTTCTTCTTCTAATATTTTTATTTTCTGTGAAATTCCACTCCTGGGGTGTTATTCAGAAATGTAATCCTGGGATTTTGAATATATAACTCCTGGGCTTCTCATCGCCTTCGATATTCCAGATATAGTATAATGTGAAAACTGAAAAGTCTGTCTGCCCTTACAATATTATTACAACGTAAGTACTTATCTCTTTAATTTTCTAATTCGGAGAAGAAGCGACGGTATGCCTTCTTGACAATCACTTTTTATCCCGACTACGATTCTTTAATTAAACTGACCCGACACATATCGAATAATTTTGAAGTACGAATCTTCTATGCTGGTTAATCTTAGCTGAAATTCATTTTATTAGTGGAACTTCTGAAATTTCTGATTAGCAAGAGTTTCTATGCAATCTCTATGACTGTAATCTGTTACGGTTTATTACCCCGAGGCGAAGCTAAAGGGGTTATAGTCTCACGACAAAAAGTTGGGATCTGATCCGATTTTAAAAATTCCAACGGATATCGATAAAACACATATGATTTCATAAGGGAATTTCTTTTCCTAATTTTTCCCCACGAAGAATAAAAAAATATAGCGTTTTTTAGATAGGCATTACGACATGCGCATGCGGCGAGGGGTTTTATCATTCCTAGTGCTACGCAGTAGGATGTCCGGATTTTTTATTTCAAAATATATAGGCAGCTTCAGGTGTAATGATGATTCCATTAAGGGTTTAGCTTAATATCATAGGGGCTTTCGATGTACACTTCAATTTCTTAATTTTCTCAGGAGGAAATATGATCAACGAAAAATTCGAGATTATTTTCAAATATTCATTTAATGTTTTTGATATAATGAGGAGTTGGCGTTGGGGAATGTGAAAATATTCTATTAATGTCGGTGTAAAAATACCGAACTCAATTATATCATTAGGCCCCTACACACGGACGTTGATGTCTAAACACATCAACGTGCATTCAATAACGTTAATGTGGATGTAAAAATACCCACGTTTTTGAATGCACACTCCGGATGAACGCCGCGTCGATGTTTTCTGAATCGCTTGAATTTTTGAATGCGCATTCAAATGAACACGTGCATCTCTCAACGTGTGGAGGCGATTCACCGATGTTTGTGCATTCTTAAAGCAGTGGTTGCGGTTAATCTTTATTTTTATTTCTATTTTTCTCTTCAAGAGCATAAGTACATGTCACTGTCACAAGAGCTAAACATTCTTCTTCGAACAAAACTATGGTTTTGTTCGAACGTGTGTACGCAATCTGCTTGCACGTTTTTGGATGTATTAACACATAAATGCGCATCCAAGAACGTGCAACCAATAACGTTAGTGCGGATGCAAAAATACCCATGTTTTTGAATGCACACTCCGGATGTACGCCACGTTGATGTTTTCTGAATGGTGGGCTACACACGGACGTCGATGTCTTAATACATCGACGTGCAACCAATAACGTGCAACCTGATTGCATAAACACGTACGTACGAAACCATAGTTTTGTCCAGTCTGCTAAAATGTTTGGCCAGATGGAATATTGAGCTCTGGTGGCAGTGGCGTGTACAAAGGAAAATGAAAATCGTGGGATGGACGAAGAAATCTATTCGTAACTCTTGGACATGGTTATTTCATTAATAAAACGTCAAGACACAATGATGAGATTGGCAATAACTGCAGAAATTACTGCAAGAAATTACCAAGATTTAAAATTCACTACTTTAATATCTCCGAGAGCCTCACTTCTCTTCGAGATAAAAATGTTTTCATTTTATCTCCAAAACCCAACACGAAGACTATTGATTTTAGCGACAACTGTACTTTTTGTAGCATTTGGTTGAATGATTTGCAGCTTCTCTATCAATATTTTGTATGCTTAATTTTTTTTATTTCGGTCTAAATAGTGCTTTGATTCTCTCTGCCACAAGCAGGGTAGGTCCCTGTACAACTCTACAAATTCCCGTAGAAATTCCCGGGACATTGTTCTGCAGTCAGACATACTAATGAAACTACATATCTGCAAACATTTTTAGTAAATATTATACAAATTCTTGAAATATTTAACATATTACTTTAAATACCTACTGCAGTAACAAATTATTTCATAAACTTAACCGGCGCTACTGCTTTAAAAACGCACACTCCTCGGTAATTTGCATCCACACGTAGAGACTTGAATGCATTCATTGGAAAGCGCATCCAAAAATTCAAGCGATTCCTGAAAACATCAACGCGGCATTCATCCGAGTTATGCATTCAAAAACGTGCGTTTTCTGCATCCGTTAACATGAACGTTATTGGTTGCACGTTCTTGGATGCACATTGATGTATGAAGACATCGACGCCCGTGAGTAGGGCCTTAATCGCTTGAATTTTTGAATGCGCATTCAACAACGTGTGGATGCGATTTAGCGTTATATTGATTGTACATTCTTGGATGCACGCTGACGTATCAAGGCAAAACTGAAGTTTTGTACGTACGTGTTTATGCAATCAGGTTGCGCATTGTTGGATGCACGTCGATGTATTAATTCAGCGACGTCCGTGTGTAGCCCGCACTAGATGGGGAATCTTGTTCTTCCGAATTCATCAAATGTCTTTCAAAGAAATGAAATGTCACGTTTTTTCAGATCAATCGTACGAACAAAGTGGCAGACCTGAACGCCGAGCCTATAGATTTTGCCGTGAATAAGAACTCCTCAAATCATCAAATCCCTATACCAAGTAACAGCGTCTCGTTCCAGAACAAATATAAAGCAAGTAGCATCGGCGTCGGCGTCAGGAAAACGACGTCCGGCACGGATAATAATAGCAATCCAACTAGTGTTGTCAAGACGTCCGTTCAGGCGAATGAGGTGAGTTAAGTTTTGAATGAATTAGTTATGAATGAGTTTTGATTCGAGGTTATATTCCTTTATTTGATTAGAATCCGATGTTTAAAGTATTAATCAACTTGGAAATTCCGGTTTTTATAATTTAGTATTCCTACTTCGCTTAACTATCTTTGGAAGATCTTTCTCATAGAACGCTATATCGGTTTATAATAAAATACATGAGGATATTGAAAAACTTTCGTTACCTAGTTTCAAGAAAATGATCAGATATAGATTCCTATCTCTATACATGACTGTTTAGTTTTTATTATGGGTAAGTGTATTAGTTTTAATTTGTTTATTGTTATTTTATGTATAAAGTTTACATGATCATTATTACCTAATAATTTGCGATTAATTTCAATTTTATTTCATATCTGGTTCTGTATTTGTTTGTATTTCATTCTACATTTGGTTATTTTATTCCTCAACTATTTATTCTATATCTTTTTTTTCATTTTGTTTCATTTTTTATTATTTGAGGTTGAGTAAGAATAACATTGCTAAAATATATTCATTTTCTGTCAACAATTTCAATAAAGTTCTAATTATTATTATTATTGTTATTAGGAAATTAAAAGTAATTTCCGATAATTTCTTAAATCAAGTTTTTTCATATGAAACGTTTGATTTTTTATACAAAAACCTATACCAAAATTGGATTCACTGATAATTATTGTCATAAGAGCTGGGTATTATCAACTTACAATTTACTCCTCTGGTTTTAAAATAAAATTACTTGCCCATAGAGACGTATCAATGAATAATGAACCCCATGCAAAAAACTGAAATCACTTCTTTCTGGACATAATATCATCATCGTTGTCGACGAAGTAATTTTGGAAAATATATTAGAAGTGTTAAAGACTATATTAGTGGGCCCTGGAATTGCATACGCCACTGTGTCAGAGTAGACATCTTCATCTTCATTTATTTTTTCTATCCACAGAATTCTACTTTTTCGGTCTGAACAGTGAATTATTGGTTCCCAATATATTTGGCGGAGGGCGCTGTGGGGTGTTCTCCATGTAGTATTTCAGCCGCGGTTTATATTGGGCAGCAATTAGAAATATGTTAATTCACTCTTTGTCAAGTAGACTGCACTGAAGAGTTCTAAGATCGAAACAGTTTTATGCAGGTCTTCAGTCGGATGACTTGATATTTTCTATAATTCACTGTTGCATTGTAAATGCAGATGTCGCATCGCGGATTACACATAATCAGCTCCCGTGGAAGGTTTTTTGATAATTTTTAAATTTTTGGAGAATTTTCCTTGTTCACTTTATGTGATATATGAAATTGACTGTTGTCAACTAGTTTTTTCATGAATTATTTGTTATATTCCAAGCCTTTCTACACTATCACTTCAGTTCTCATTTCCATCCCCATTTAATTAGAATAGTCAGTTCATTCTGTGTGTAGAAGGTAAAAACTGATAGGAAAACTGAAACGGTGAGAGAGAACATTTTAGTTCGTCAAAATCACGGTGACATTTATTTGAGGTAACAATTATTTCAAATTATGCCAAAATTGAATAGATTTGACAACTCAACGAAAATGTATGAACTGACAGTTAGACTGAAACGGAGGAAACTATTAAAAATAATAATTATAAATTCAGAAGTTTCACGTAGTTTCAATAATAAGCAGATTATCATTACGCAAATCATTTAATTATAGAATAACGATAATTTAGATCAGATTTTGAAGTAATAAATAGGAAGAATAAAAGTTTGAAATAAAATTTTCTAGAATCTTTGAAAATCAATAAATTCAAATACTTCTCGGACAGGTAGAATTCACAAGTAGTCCCTTATTGAAGTTGTTTAAAAATTCTTCAGATATTAGTTAGGTTTAGTCGCAGGCAACTATGGCAATTTTTAAAAACGTGAAATATTGAAAAAACTAATAGTCGAAACCTTACGAGTGATAATAATCTCGAAGGAAATTTTATGAAGATTTCCAAAAAAAATAAAATATGACATGTTCGATAAGAAAAATATCAACTTTGTGTTATATCTCAAATCTATATATAATTTGACTGTAACTTTTTTTTTTGAAATATCTTTATTTAAACAACATTACAATACATGTACCAATGTAAGATTTCTCAAATCAGTGGTTTTAGGCACTGGCCTCGAGAATAACAAAATCTACGATAAATACAGTGATATACAAATGTAGTCAATTAATATTTATTTAAAAATTTAATTTTCTATCACTTGATCATCAATTTTCTAACTCTTGAAATTATTTGAATCTTTTATAAACTTAGGTAAACTATTCAATGTTTTAATTGCATCTATAATTGGATTGTTAAAACCTATATTAGTTCTTGTATATTGTCTCGAGAATCGAGCCCAGGATATGTCTATTGGTTTTTCGCTATTATGCTAGAAGTACCCTAAACCCTTAAACCCCCAAATCCCATTGACATTGGCCCACCTTGTACGTGAGATCGATTTTGGATTACAATTTGACTGTATTAATAAACTTGTGGGCTTTCTCATGTTATTCTATCGAACGAGCAGATAGTATGATGCTTTTAGTGAAATAGTTATAGCACAGATGAAATAGGAATCATATTTCTTTAACAGGCCGAGCTACAGAGATTTAGAGTGAGCATTTTGTGTAAGAAGTGTTAGAAGAGAACCAGCTCCGCCATTGTTTGTGAAATAGTTCCATATGATATAGTGATATGTTTTTCACTAGACTTTATTATTTTTAACTTTGTAATTAACAATTTTATGCAAAAAATTGCGATTTTTTAAATTTTTTGCTTACAAAATTGAAAATATCAGAGTAATCGTGATAGTGTCAATAGACCAACTGTAACAAATGAAAAGACGAAACAAATGAGAGATCGGATGACTCGATCAGGCCCTTATTTTGAGAGAAAATCGGAAAAAACCAGCCAAAATGCTGTTTTTTCAAAAATTCATAACTCGGTTATTTTTTGTAGATTCTCCGGTCAGTATAACTTATCAATATAAACTTAATTTATACGAAGAGCAGGATTTGTCCGATGCATAGTTTTTGAATCTGTTACTATGCAATTTTCCAGCAGACCTGACTGAATGCGACAGGTTTGGTCCGATTTAAATTTACAAAAAAGATTTTGAAAGTAGAATTCTCATAGTTCAAAACGTTCATCTTGGTTTTTCATGAAAACGCTGAAAAATATGTTAAAAATGAAGTTGAACATGACGAAAAACGAGAAATTACTGTCATGTTCAAAATGCGGACGCTTTCGAATGTCATGCTTCTTCTTGCCTGCTGCTCTACCCCCTCTCTTCAACTACTCTCACGCGCTCGGCCGTTTTTCGTCATGTTCAGCTTTATTTTTAACATATTTTTCAGCATTTTCATGAAAACCCAAGATGAACGTTTTGAACTATGAGAATTCTACGATCAAAATCTTTTTTTTGAATTGAAATCGGACCATACCTGTCGCATTCAGGTCTGCTGGAAAATTGCATAGAAAAATATACAAATGGCCGCAGATCAAAAACTATGCATCGGACAGTTCCTGCGCTTCGCATAAATAAAGTTTAAATCAATAACTAATACTGACCGGAGGATCAACGCTACAACTCGAAAAATAACCGAGTTACAAATTTTTGAAATAACAGCATTTTGGCCGGTGTTTTTCGATTTTCTCTTAAACTAAGGGTCTGATCGAGTAGTCCGACCTCTCATTTTCTTCGTCTTTTCGTTTTCTACAGTTAGTCTATTGACACCATCACGATTACTCTGATAATTTCAATTTTATAAGCAAAAAATTTAAAAAAAAACACAATTTCTTGCATAAAATTGTTAATAACAAAGTTATAAATAATAAAGTCGAGTGAAAAACATATCACTATATCATATAGAACTATTCTACAATGTTTTCTTCTAACACTTTTTACATGAAAAAATTTCTGCCTATAAACGAAAATGCTAATTTTGTAGCAGTAAATGAAATAAATCACCGCCATTCTTCATTCATCGAAGAGGCGACATCAACTTTCTGTGACCTTAGTCATAGAATCTATCATCATCTCATATTTATATGAGTTGTCAAATGTTGAGAAATTATTTTCAAACTGTTCTGTTAAACACAATTTTACATTTCAGATTAACAGATATACGCTTCAGACTAACCAACTACCGAAACCTCAGCCGGTACGTGTTATGGAAACGAAAACGGCAAAAACATTGGCAAATAATAATATGAAACTAGCCGATAACAGCTATCGTCGGTCTTCCCCGGATTATTCTTCGAAGGAGGGTTCTTTGACTGGAGACTCTGGAGTAGGAAGTAATATTGGAACTGATTTTGAAATTTGCACGCAGTCGCCGATTGCCAGAAGAAATAAGCAAAGAAATTTAAAGGTAATGCTCAATGGAAATACGTTTGATGTTAGAGATATGGATGATTCTATGGAGGTTACTTTGCCGAAATTGCCGTGCGTTTTTGGTGACATCCCAGATAATAGTCGGTAAGAACAATATCATTGAGTGTAATATACCGGAATTATTCAGTAAATCCGATTTAAAAATGAGAATTATAATTATATTTGGAATTAACGTTGGTTTAGTATCAAATACTCATGCAGTATGAAAATATCGATAGGTCGACGATAAGTAAATGATTTCTAATTTTGGGTTGAATAATTTATAATTAAATATTAATTTTTTTATTTTGAATGAATTTTATTATGTAAAGTAGGAAATCAAAGAATTAGGGAGTTTTTGAGTTTCTATTTAAAGTCAACGTAATTAGCGTAAACCGATATGTTGAGTTTGCGCAGAACGGAAAACGTTATTAACGGGTTGAAAATCCAAAAAGAGATTTTGAATTCAAATTTATTGCGAACGTCAAATAAGTATAACCTCTCTTGTGTTTTCGTATTATTTTTTGTCGGGTGATTTTTCAAATTTTCATTCATCTATTATTATTAGCGTTCTTTGGGTAAATTATCATAGAAGATGTAATAGACTATATAGCGATCAGGCGCGGGGGAGTGGATCATAATTTAATAAGAGGTATAATCTTACATAACATCTTTGAAGAGGAACAAGAACTTTCAATCTCAATACATCAGATCGCAGACTACGCAGACTCGATTTATGGTTGCCACATCGTAAGGAGTAACATTTTGTGCGAATGTTTAATACAAAGGAAGATGTTTGGAACAAATTAGCACGATAGTGCATATGATATTAGTCACTTATCATAGTTGAAATAGTATATTTTTATTCAGTTTTCAACAATTTAACTCAAGCGCGTTTAAACTTGATAACACCGCGAATATAACGGACGTTTATTAAGCAAACGTTAACGTCCCGTTGATAACGTAGTACGTTATCGGTTAATCACCGTCTCGGTAATTTCAAATCTCCGGCGCATGTTCAGAACAACCGAAAATGTAATTTACGTGTAAATTTAGGGTCTCAAAAACTCCCTATTATCTCGAAGAATCGCTTATTGAGAAAAGTTGACTAGAATTCAATGAATCAATTAAAGTAACACTCATATCTCGACGGTATTCTACTTTTGAGTTTCTGAATAAAAAAGTTGAAACAATATCTACATTAAGCTGAATGTCAGAGCATTTTTTCTTCACAAAAATAGTAATTATAACATAATAGCCGTTATTTATTGCTAAGGGATGAAATAAGCATAACAATAGATTTAATGTTATATTTCCAAGAATAAAAATGCGTGAGCAGCAAAGCTCCGTCACTACGTTCGTATTTTCCCTCAATTTTGTTATTTTCACATACCAATTCTCAAACCGTCAACTTAGTTTGGAGGACATTGCACAAATCTTGAATACAAATGCATGAAACTTTTACGTAAAAATTCAGGCGGTGAGAAACAACATTTGAAAATTTTCAGTGTTCTATTTGAGTTCGTGTAGGGATGCACAATGCTTGAAAATCCTCATAAAAGCTTCGAATTTCAACATGAAAATTGCGGTGGTCAAAGAAATCAATTACACTTCCCTATCATCAATTCAATTCACATACTAAATTTCAACTCAGCCATACTGAACCTTTTTCATGAAGGGACCGTTAATATGTTTAGCTATGGTGCCGCGGGCCAGAATATATATTTATTTAAGTGTTAATAAAAAACGGAGTTTAATTTTGAAGGTTTATTTATTTCAAATAAACAAAGAAAAAGTGTTCACAACTAATCGGACTTGCTGGATGATCTTATTAGTCTTATATGGTTATCTTACCGTCACAATGCAATCTTGACATCATTATTAAAGAGTTTCCAGAATGAAAAACTTCAGTTGTAATAAGTTTTTTGCAATTGAGACCACTTTTTCAAAATTTTCTCAAGAGCTGGATTGTTGCTGCATGCTAACCTTAATACATCATCCAGATGTGAGTCTAAGTCTGTTTTGCTACACAATCTTTGCGAAATTCATTCGATAAAAGGATGATTCGCAAACGTATGTAGATCCAAATAATGTTTATACAATTTGGGCACTTCATTGACGGTTTTATATTTTTGGGGGACAATATTCCAAAATTCCACGTATTCCCCTTTTTTTCCTTATGTTCTTTAAACAGACCTTCTAAGCTTGTCTCGCTTTTGAAATCGATGAACCAAAAATTCTGCGTAATTGCAATTCGACACTAAAGCCAACTGTGAGATGGTCGTTGTCTCCGGGTTTCAACAAGCAATAAGCATTTTCTTAAATCTTGGAACCTTTTTCGTTTTTGAAATTCATCTGAATGTGCAGTTATATAATTTGAAATTGTCTAGCAGTTTTCCTATCAGCTACTCTGCAACCTTCATCATAGTCGGAAAAGTTGCACAATTTTTTGATGTATTTACCCATGATAAATTCATAGCTTTTCTATAAAAGCGAATATTTTATTTACTATCTGTGAGATTATATCATCTTCCCCTTATAAACTCCGCTTGAGGTTATTCAGTTTTTCTGTGATATCGCTTAGAAAGACATCATTTTGCAATTCAGGGCAATCTTCATTATTTTGCTGTTAAAACATTACTTTTTTGCTCATCGCGCTCACACTTTATCTGCACCAGCGCGAAATTTAAAATGGTTGACAATTTAAATAAACTAACTTGCCATCTGGGCCACCCACAAAAGCTTGCGGGCCACAGGTTGAGTATAGTAGCTCTAACTCAATCAGCAGAAGCTGTGGAAAGCGCGTAAAACCACAAAACCAACAAAAAACCTCTACATAAAAATGGCAGAGGTTAAGAAAAATATTTGAAACCACTGCAGTGCACTTCCGTAAAATCAACTCAATTCACATAATAAATTTCAACCATCAACTCAATCTGGATGGGCTGCGGAGATGCGCAAATCTTCAGAACCACGGAAAAAAACATAATTTCTATATCAAAATGGCGCTGCTGGTGAGAGAAAAAAGTTTACTTCACCAAAAGGCACTTCTTTAGGATCAACTCAATCCACGTACAAATTTTCAACTCTTCGGCTCAATTTGGAGGAGGTTTTGAGATGTGTCTTTTTCAGCTCCATGCACCCCAAAAAACACCACAGGGTCTCCTGCGGTTTACAAAATTTCCTCTCATACACCTCTCAGCCATATCTTTGTCGAAAGTTTGAACGTTCTTAAATTTGGACTGAATTATATATCAGGCATCGAAAAAATTTCGAAAATCGTGGTCCAGGAGGTCTAACCGGCTCTGCTGACTTTAGGCACAGTGCAATAATCTATTATTTTACTCAAATCACAATCCGATTTTCAATCACTAAGAGAATATAATTATTGTGTTAGGCGTTCATTTCCCAATTTTGCCCTTTACAATTTGGTTATTTCACCAATGCACTTCGAGATGTTAAGTACATACAAGTTCTCTTGTATTTTGCAGATAGTTTCTTTTCGTTCTTTTTTCAGAAAACAGATTCACTCAAATGTTTGATGGTATTTCAAATAATATATTCGTGCTTTTGCAAGGATATTATTATTTTTGTTTATTGGAATGCATTGGAATAATTTTACTGCGACAATACATTGTCGTACAAGAAACTGCCTTTGGGTCATAAATTATACTATATGTAATATATTAATAACGCGCTATCGTATATAATAGATATTTATCTACTCCTATTGAATAATATATTCATTATTCAACTGCGTTTTAGCAATTAATAGTATCTATTACCAAACAGCCTGAGTAATAATAACTCACTGCTATAACTCACTATATAGTCTACTAAGATCCCAAGTAAGATCGACCGTCACTCATCTGCTAATGTCACTTGAATAATTCTGACGTTTTCAAATTAAGTTAATACTACCTAATTATTGTGAATTTGTACTTGTATCTTAGTATTTATTGTTATAGTCGTAGATAAAGTATAGTATTCAACTTGCGGTAATGGTCATAACTCACTTGATGAATTACAGCACTCGCTTGCAGCTCGTGCTGGAAACTTCATCTGCGTGAGTTATGACCTACATTACCGCTCGTTGAATATTATACTATTATTTTATTAGGAGTATAAGGTATACATTATGTGACTGAGTAGGGATGTTTAAACGCCGGGCGTAGCGAGGCGTATTAAATCCCGGCGATTCACATAATGTACCTTATACTCCGAATAAAATACAATGTTTATATTATTTGCATTTGAAAATCAGAAAGTTCGTTATATAATCTAATCATACCTCCTGTATAACAAATTAACGATGGACAAATAATTTGGCTTGAAGCCATGGCAACTGTGAATAATGTCAGTGAATTGAATTAAATGACATCGAATATTTCCCTCCTGTCAAAAATCCCTTGTAAATGGAATGCAATTATCGAAAATTACAGCGATAATTGCATTGTAGAAAGCGAAAGAGCCCTGCGATAATTGCTTTGTAGACCGATAATTGCATAGTAGCATAGTTCATAATACCGAAAGAGCCCTGCGATAATTGCATTGTAGACCGATAATTCCATAGTAGCATAGTTCATATCACGGTTATTGATGACAAGCTGAAAATTTATGAATTACTAACGTCAGTTTGACAAGTTGAAAGTTTATTCGGGAAATATTCCCCCAAATTACACTCGTGCATCAAAATTACCGGATAATTTCGCATTCCAGCGTGTTGTCTTGAAAAAACTGCTTTCGGTCATTTTCATATTTTGGAGAAAGAGCCCTCCACCTTCGGTGTCGGGCTCTTTCTCCAAAAATGAAAATAAACTCATGCAGTTTTTTGACAACACGCTGTCATGCAAAATTATCGGTAATTTTGATGCACTTGTGCAATTACTCACGATAATTTAATTTCACGAGAAATATAGAGCCGTATTCAATTGTGCTAAGATACTGCAGTATGGCTGATGAATCTAGTACACCATCCACGCCACCGAGAGTTGCAGCAGCAGCAAAATTAGCAGTGCAGCAGCTATTACCAACAAAATCCGCGGCCGTTTACGAAGCGTCGAATCAAAAATTTCTGAATTATTGCCAGCGAGAAAATATAAAGAAGTATTCCGACAAAATGGGTTACTTTATGTTTTATTTTAGATATATATATATATATATATATATATATATACAGGGTGTTCTACAAGCTCTATGACAAACTTTGACAGAAGGTAGGTTGCTTGATTTTGAACATATTTTTATAAATAAACATGTGTCCGATTCGTTTTTGTTTAGAAATTACAAGCATTTAAACTTTATTAACAATTAATAATAAAAATTCAAATTAAATGATAATCACAAAACTAAAGACTAAAAAAAATGTCCACCCTCAGCTTGAATGCAAGCCTCACATCGACGAACTGAAGATTCGGTCATTCGAAGAATGAGATTTGGATCATCTCTTATTTGGCTAGCTGCATACCCATATACAAACACAATATCTGCATATTCCTCAGTGGAGAATAAATGCCTACGTTTTTTATTGAAGCAGGTCTATATTTTATGAGTGTGCATTGTTTAGCATGCTAAGTGATTTTCTGTCACTTCCTGGTTGACTGAAAAAATTACGATTCTTCAAATGCTTGTAACTTCTAAACAAAAACGAATCGGACCCATGTTTATTAAAAAAAAATGTTTCAAATCAAGTGACCTACCATCTGTCAAAGTTTGTCATAGAGCTTGTAGAACACAATATATATATATATATATATATATATATATATATATATATATATATATATATATATATATATATATATATATATATATATATATATATATATATATATTATTATAAATATATGTGATAATATATAATATATATATATATATATATATATATATATATATGATGGTAAAGGTATGTGACATTATATAAGATACCTGCATTGTTGCATTTCGAAAATGAGCCAATAAATTAAATTAAAGTTGAGCGGCGTTGAGTGTTATACTCCGCCGGAGTATAACACTTATACGCCGCTTGAGCTAAAAGTCATAAAAGTGGCACTTATAACTGCTCCAAAAAATCCACAAAATGACCATTATCTGACGTTTGAAAATAAACCCAGTTATATTCAGTCTTTTGTGTTTTGACGTAATGTTCTCTATTTTTCAGTGTCTTCCAAAGTACAGGAGTGGTTCGAGAACGCACACTAGAATACGAACGCCAAATAGAAAAAGAGGTGCGACGTAAAATATCTGGGACTTCTTCAGAAGGTTTCAGTGACGTATCTTGCCCAAACGATAATTCCTCGCACAAATCCCCATTTGTCACTCAAAAATCTTTTATCAAACCTAAACCTTCACCTGTGAAGGTGTTTCTCAAATCCAAATCCGTAGACAATAAGGAATATTCCAGTTCCGCAAGTTCGGATGAACAAGAATGGGCCTTTGCTGGCGAAGCAATGGCCGACGAGGTCAGCGTCTCTATCAGTTCCAGCGATGAGAGTAAGGACAGAGATTTCCAGAAGATGAAATCGAACGAACATTCCGATATATACTCAATCAATAAAAATAAACCAGAGAACAAACTGTTCATCAAGAAGACACTACCATTATTGCCCCTAAGGAACGAATTTCAACCTGTGACGTTGACAATTACGGATAATAATTTAGAAGCTGCTGAAACTCATAATTCGAACACAATTTTGGACGATGAGACATCACCAATTGATAGCTTATTGAGCTTCACCGAGTCCGATGAGGTTTTAAAGAAGAAGGTGGAGCAGACTTCGTCTTGTTCTAAGGTAGGAAAAGCACATTTAAGTGGAAAGGATTCTCATTCAGAGAATTTTTTAGATTCGTTCGACAGAGAGTATCTGGAAGACGATTTTTCAATTTCTGAAAAAATTCTGGTAGATTTTTCAATGTGGAGGGTTTTGCAGAAGTTCGTACATTGAAAAAAAAAATTAAAATTAAGAATCGGCATTGTTTCTACTGGTTTTCAGACATCGCTTTGTTTCGAATGTCTGAAAAGACATCTAGTATTAGTTACCTATTCGTATAATATATCGGTATGTCTGCAGCTCGTTCTGAATAATGCATAATTTGTGCTTTTTCATAACAATATCTAATTTTCCAAATCGATATCTTGTACCCACTAAACTTATAAATGATGAAAACTTTGAAACTGAAGATATTCTGCAAATTACTTTATACTGTAGTAGCCTACATATAGATAATTCAGTAGGTTATCATACACGAAAGAACGTTTTAGTCTTATTACACTGTATCGAAAGTCATCAGTGAACAACGGTAGTGGTTTTTAAGACTACTACCAATACCAGATATATATATATATATATATATATATATATATATATATATATATATATATATATATGTTCAGAAAGATTTCCGCGGTCGGAAGTATTTGAAAAACTTGGTTCACGGAATGAACCGCGTAAAAGATTTGTACGGTTAGTGGAGTAGGCAGGTTGAGACCACGCAATCGTATTGTTTCCGATTCCTCCTAATTAGAATCGTGGAGTAGGCAGATTGAGGCCACGATTCTGAATTATTTCCCTTCTAATTCTCCTGAAGATGGCTTCGCAAAAGGAGCCGAAACGTCGAGATTTTTCAAATTTTTTACGCGGTTCATTCCGCGAACCAAGTTTTTCATATATATATATATATATATATATATATATATATATATATATATATATATATATATATATATATCTATATATAATTCCTCCGTAAGGGCTTAGCTTGATGAATATACAATCGGCAACCTTGACTTTCATTCTAATTGAAAAGCAGAATGTCAAAAATATCAATACAATTACCGCAAAGGGCTGAAGTGATAGACATGCTGTTTCGGTCTTGAAATACACTAATCAGTATCACATATCAATCGATTGTAATGACTACATTCTTATATCTAAGGCTTAACAATAAAAAACGGACAAAGACTAAGTAAAGATAATTTTAGCATTCCGCTCGTGAAGGGAGAATGAAAATGATTTACCTTGAAGGTAGATGAAAATAGGATTGCCGATCCTATTTTCATCAAGCTTAGCCTTAAAGAGGAATTACACAGAAGATTTGTGTATTTTGGATAATTGCCCTGGATATATATATATATATATATATATATATATATAATATATATATATATATATATATATATATATATATATATATATATATATATATATATATATATATATATATATATATATATATGTATATATATATATATATATATATATATATATATATATATTTATATATATTCATTTGGATTGGTTTTGTATCTGTATATTATAGATTGTTGGGATATTTCGTGGTATAACAGATATTGAATGACTAATAAAGTTGGATTTAATTTACTCGACGTTTCGGCTCTATTTTTGGAGCCTTTTACAAGAGTTTCATCAAGAGTCTGCAAGATAAAATATAATTTAAAAGTAGTTCACAATACAAAGGTTGATATTAAAAATGTACTTCACTACGGATCGTTTTGTTTTTATTTCTTTGGCTGTAGTAAGTTCCAGCTCGTGTGAGCGACAGGTTTATGAATCCGAAACAGGTGTCGAGTCATAATCGTTTCACGTGTCTTCGCGTTATGCCCCTTTTATAATATTTGGGAATACACGGTGCTCAAATTATTCACGTCTGAACGGTTATTGATTACATTTTGTAGGTTTTTCTGGATATGTATCATTTCTAAAATTTCTCTTTTCTTTGTGTTAGTTTCTGTTGCCAAAATTCTAGTTTTGTCGTAGTTGAAACTATGTCCGTCTGTTTGGTTGTGTTTATTCAGTGCCGTGATCTGTGTTTTTGAATATTTATGCGTTTCAATTCTTTCTTTTAAGTGTTGCATTGTTTGACCTATATATGTCTTATTACAGTTGTTACATGGGATTTCGTATACTGTGGGTGTCTTGTCCATTAGAGGTGTTTTGCTTTTGAGTTTTGTGTAAATTTGTTTTACCTGGTTTTGTGGTTTGTAGGCTATTTTTATTTCATATGGTTTTAGTATGTGACTTATTCTTTGTGATAGTGAGGGTATGTATGGCAGTGTTGTGTAGTTGGATGTTTTGTTGTTTTCATGTTTGGTGTTTGTTTGTTCTGTGTTGTATAATTCATAAGTTCTCTTTTTTGTTATTTGGTTTATCATCAGTTGAGGATAACCATTTTTCTGTAGTAGTGGATTTGTCTGTTTTAATGTTTGTGGTCTAAGAATGGGTGATGTCAGTTTCAGGCTTCGGTCGATATAATTTGTTATGATGGCTATTTTTTGTGAAATGGGATGGTTTGATTTAAAGTGTATGAGTCTGTCGGTGGATATGGGTTTCCTATACAATTTAGTGAGGATCTTATTTCCGTGTTTAATTAAAGTCATGTCCATAAAATTAAGTTGGTTGTCTTTCTCTTTTTCCATTGTGAATTTAAGTTTTGGGTGGATGCTGTTGAATTTATTCTGTATGTGTTGTATCTGGTCCTCATCTGCCACTAAAAGGCAGTCGTCCACGAATCTTTTGTAGAGTGTAATATTTGTCTCTGTTTGTTGTATTATCTGTTCTTCCATGTATTCGATTGCCATTTGGGCGATGGTGGCTGATAGCGGGCTGCCCATAGCTACGCCTTCTTCCTGTTGGTAGAATGTGTCCTTGTATTGGAAGTAGTTTGTTCCCAGAATAAACCTTACAGTTTCTGTGAATTCCGTCTTAGAAATGTTGGTGAAGTTGGTAATTTCGGTCCATTTGTTTTCAATTATTTCAGGAATGATGTCAGTGGGGATATTTGTGTATAGGGAAACAATATCAAGGGAAAATAGGGTAGACTTTTCAGTTAGTACTACTTGGTCTATTTCCTTTTTTAATATGAAGGAGTTTTTTATGGTATATGGGTTTTTATTCACAACATTGTCAAGAACTGAGGATAAAAATTTAGATAGTTTGTATAGTGGTGACTGAGTGTATGCTACAATGGGTCTGAGTGGGATGTTTTCTTTGTGAACTTTAGTTAAGCCATATATTTTAGGTGGTAGGCTGTTGTGTGTTATTAGTGCTTTGGCAGTGATATCATGTTTTTCATTTCCCAGTTCTTGATATTCAGTCATTTAATATCTGTTATACCACGAAAAATCCCAACAATATATATATATATATATATATATATATATATATATATATATATATATATATATATATATATATATATATATATATATATATATATATATATATATATATATATTAATTCATAATTTACCACTAACTTTAGTTTTATAATTATTATAACTTTATAAAGAAATAAAAAACTAATTTTTCACAGGTTGAAATAAAAATCTATTGAGTGAACGCGTTTCGTCATAACATTGACTTCATCTCGTACTAATCTATGGTATTACAAAACAATCTATACGAAAATTGAATATAACAGAGGGGTTCCTAGATAAACTAAATGACAATAAGCAATTCATTCAGAGCCATTAGTAGGTAAATTCATTGAACAGATTAAGGAGAGGAGAAGGGTTTACTTCAATCTGGTCGTTAACTAAATTTCCGGAATTTTTATATTTATTGATGTATAGGGATTCCCAACAGTTGGTTTTATGGAGACTATTTTCAAATTGTAATATATTATAATTGTGATTAAAGGTACGGTTTTCTTGAATAAGATGGCACGCATAATTAGAATCAGTTTTCTGCTTAATATAGCTACGTTGGTGTTCGTGTATTCGAGTTTTGAAATTTCTAATTGTACGTCCTATATAGAATTTTTCACAATCGTTACAGTAGAGTTTATAAACACCAGTACGTTCATCTCTATGAATTTTTGATTTGTTGTTTTTAATCAATTTTCCAATGCTTTTGTTGGTTTTATATGAAATTTTGTTTATGAAAAAACAATTTCAGGTTTTCGGAAGTTTTGCCCAAGTATGTTAAACTGTTAAATACTCTACTGTTTTCGGATATAAGTGGGTAAATTTCTGAAATTGCCATTTTGTATTTTTTCCTCTGAATGAGGCTGTCAGTTATATTAGGTGAATAACCATTATTAACTGCCATTTGTTTAATTATATGCAATTCCTTCCGAAAATTAGCTTCGTACAACGGAATTTTGAAAAGTCTATGAATCATACTATGATAAGCCGCTAATTTATGTGAAAAAGGGTGTAGTGATGTGTTATGAATTGTAATATCTGTATGAGATGGTTTATGAAAAATTGAAAATTCGTGTTTGTTGCTTTTTCTGGTAATAGTTAAATCTAAGTAATTAATAGAATTATTATGAACTTTCACCAAGTAAATGCCAATTCCATTCAATGTTATAATTATTATTAGGTTAACCTGAGGTTACGCTACTCTCGCAGCAAGCTTCTATTGGCTCAGGTCAGTGCTGGGTATCAGTATCGGCATAACTATGACAAACAAAGCAAAGCATAATAATAAATCAAACAATGGAGACTTGCAGAATTTGAGATAGAGATTGATAAATTGTTACTAATATTGATAAATTGTGGCGCGAACAATCCTAAAACCAGAATATTTCGCTGGACGAGCGCGGCTTGTAATAGGAACATGGCACTATAAAATAATAATTTTGGTATAATGTGGGTTGCCTATTTCTGAAACAGACCACACGTTTCACTCACCTCGGTTTCATTGAGTGTCAAGTGTCATTGTATATCATTATACTGTTTCAACACATCTGAAACACTTGAAAGTATCAACACAGTGTTACACAGGACTATTTGATTGTATAAAGTTTTATTGTCATCTGTCAAAAATCTCGAATCGAGCTTGCTCGAGCGATTTTTTCATGTGATAATATAAATACTCATTGGAGTAGTTCAAAACTCAATTCTTGAGATTATAAATGTCTAGATTTAATTCACTTAAAAAAAAATTAATTATTCAATCGTTGTTGCTTGGTCTACTACAGTAAGTTTAACTAGTTTGTTGCCTAGTTTCTCTTAATTTAAATATTTATTTTTCACTGTCGTCTGGTAATAGTATCATATGATAGTACATTCACGAATATCTCAGAAACTACAAATAATATAGCATTATATATTTTGTTTTATGCAAAATAAAAAAAATGTTGAATGTTTTAGGGCAGTATTGCTCAACCTGCATACAATAAAAATCAGACGATAATAGAGTATTCAATTTTTTTTGGTAATAGTTTCTGTTGGATATACTTCTTCTTCTTCCGGTGCCGTACCCGGTTTCGAGCGTAGACGACCTCTCTACAACATTGTGCGTGATACAGTGATACACGAATACAAGGGATTTACTGTTTTACGACGGTTCCGAACGTCTTTATAGAGATGCTTTACTAGGCAGAAGACTTCTCGGTGGTTTGCCATTGCCTTCCGAGAGGTGGCGCCGCATTAATTCGTTGGACTTCTTTTCAGTAGTCCAACGTATTGACCACTGATAGACTGAGAGCCAGCGTTCCGCAGACTTACGGTATAGTAGCAAAGTCCTTATTAATGCTAGTTATACTATTTCACCTGCCGTAGGTGAAGTGGGGATTCACTATTCCCATCAAGAGTTCCTTTGGGCTTGTCCAGAAGTCTAAAGAAATCAGAATTTACTCTTAAAACGTGATCGCAGCATGTCTGCCGTTTTGATATCTTGAAATATATAATTTTTTTAATGTAAAAACTTAATGGCAGACACTTCTTCCGGTTCCTTCTATTAGCACGACTGAAAAAGTATTATGTGTCTGCCTCGATGTCAGAACCGACCTATCTGTCTGCTTTTCTTCGAATATGTGTATGTAATAATAATATAAATGACATGCGTCATTTTTAGCTTAGCTGAAATAACGCAAAGTTGTCAAAATTTTCGCAGCTTTGAAATTCTATAAATCATAGTAGGAATCGGAAGAAGTGTCTGCCATTAAGTTTTTACATGAAAAAAATTATATATTTTAAGATATCAAAACGGCAGACATGCTGCGATCACGTTTTCAGAGTCAATTTTGATGTCTTTCGACTTCTGGACACGCCCAAAGGAACCCTTGATGGGAATAGTGAATCCCCACTTCACCTACGGCAGGTGAAATAGTATACCTAGCATTAATAAGGACTTTGCTACTATACCGTAAGTCTGCGGAACGCTGGCTCTTAGACTATGAGCTACAGAGCCATTTTGGATATACTATGAACTAAAAGTATATACAAAAACAAATGTATTTTGTTTTGTATGGGTGTGTTTACTTTTCTTTCAGTCAGTTAATCAATTATTTTAAATAAAATTATCTCTTTGATATGCTCGCGCCCCGCCTTTTAGTATTCCTGCGCCCCCTAGAAAGGCGTGACTTACAGGTTGAGAATCGCTGCCTGGGTGTTAGGAAGAACTGAATAATATTACAAAAAGACTTCTCATTCTCAAGTATTATCCTTCTAATATATATATATATATATATATATATATATATATATATATATATATATATATATATATATATATATATATATATATATATATATATATATTCTTTATTAATCCCTTCGACATTACAAAATGAGAATGTATAGGACAGGTCAAATGAGATAAGTTCCTAGTAAAAGGAAAAATGAACACAACTAATCAAAATAAATGCGATATACTAGTACTACAAAATAGGCCAACACAATTTATGCAAAATGGCCATCTGCAAAGTATTCCGCTATACTATAATAAGATTTTTCAATCAATATGTGTTTAATGGTTTTCTTGAATTTTGACTCATTCAATCTCTTGATTTCATCTGGTGAATTATTGAAAAATTTTATGCCCTTATAAGATGGGGAGAGTTCAAATTTCGTTGTCCTATGTTGAGGTAGATGTTTCAAAGTTTCTCGTACAATAATTGTGATAGTTCGACAATCCATTAAAACTTCCAATATTACGTTTCATAAACAACAGACATTTGTATATATAAATACAAGGGACCGTCAAAATGTGATGTTTGATGAAGAGCGGTCTACAGGAGGAAAGTGGGCTGATATTGAAGATCAGACGCATTATCCTTTTTTGTGCTAAAAATATCCTATCTACGTCAACTGAAGCCCCCCATAACAAGATGTTGAATTGCAGATGACTGTATACCAAACTGTAATACACATCTAAAATTGACTTGGATGGCAAACACATTTTTAATTTATTTATAGCATAATAGGATGCATTCAACTTTTTACTCAATACATTAATGTGTTCACACCATCTCAAAGTACTATCGAGATGAACACCCAAAAACTTAACTTTTTCCGAAGAAGAAATTTTCACATCTCCCAACTGGAGGGTCAATGGAACAGTGTCCCTGATTCCGAAAGAAATAATCTTAGTTTTTTCCACATTGACAATGAGCGCATTAACACTACACCAGTCCATGAAGCTCCTTATCAGTATGGTGCAGCAAGAAAGGAGTTCATTAATATTTCTAGATGCTACGGCGACAGATGTATCATCGGCAAATAGAATCAGTTTTATTAATTCATAAGAATTGAGATGTTGAGGTAAATCATTAACGAACAATATGAACAGGAGAGGCCCTAATACAGATCCTTGAGGGACACCAATATCGATACTAAATTTGCTCGAATATGAGTCACCCACTCTGACGACCATTGATCTTGCCACCAGGAAGCTATGCAACCACTCTAAAAAGATTCCTCTGAATCCCAAATTATATAACTTATTCATTATAAATGGTATAGACAAGCAATCGAATGCACGCGATAGGTCGAAAAACAGACCAGCGACACATAGACCATCATCCAGCCACTTATAAGTACTTTCAACAAATGAAACAGCAGCTGTCTCAGTTGAGCATTCGGCTCTGAATCCATGTTGAGAACTTGTGATAATATTAAACTTATCTAAATAATCTACCATTCGCTTCAATACCAATTTTTCAATAACTTTGGAAATAGAACTAAGGATTGAGATTGGTCTGTAGTTGACTATTTCATTTACATCATTACGTTTATGTACAGGAATAACGGTATATATATATATATATATATATATATATATATATATATATATATATATATATATATATATATATATATATATATTACTTATATTTATCTTCAAATCTCAGTAATTAAATATTATTTTCAGGATATTAATGAAAAACCTTCTTCATCAAGTCCCAGCACTCCGACGAATGCCTCAAATTCTCTTTCATTTTCCGACGGTAAAGATGATTTCCTAATAGACGATGAAATCGCAGATCAGCCAGCGTTAGTTTTCGGTGACAAATCTCAGCACAACTCAGAAACCACGTTGGTCGACTCCACGCCTCGATCTCTACGAAAGAAACTGAGAAATTTCGACGGCAGCCCTTTGATATTGAAAGAGAAGAAAGGATTGAGGGGCAGTACGGTGTCGTTGGACACCCTGTCGCCATGTGACAGCATCGCAAGCGACGACTTGATGATGGATTTCGATTATAGCCAGAGCAGCGGACTCGAAGATTATGATAAGTGAGTAATATTCGAAATTTGATTATTTAAAATCAAATCATGAAAAATATACAAGACCAATTTAATATTACATAAAGTGAACAAGGAGAATTGCGTGATAATTTTTAAAAAAATATATCTAACAACTTTCCAAGGGAGCTGGTTATATGTATTCCGCCACAAGAAATCGACATTCACAATCGAACGGTGAATTATAGAAAACGTCAAGTCAACCCGACTAAAACTTTGCATACAGCTGTTTCGATCTTATTAAATCTCATCAGTGCAGCTTATTCGATTCGGAGTGAATTAACAATTTTCTATTTTTCCCCCAATACAAATCACAGCTGTACTAACTGTTTGGATAACAACTCATAGTGCCCTCCACCAACGATTTTGTAAACCAACAATTCACCGCTTAGACTGAAAATGCTGAGTCCCGTCGCGATAATACATACCTCCTGACTAGGGTTGCCATCACCTAAATTGCCGATGCCGGACAAAAATTTCAAAAACCCCGGACATTTCTGTGAAATTTTGTTTTTCCCCGGACACCCCCTAAAATTTTTTTTTTGAATAAAATAAAACATCGTTTATATTTTAATTTTTGCATAATATATTTAAACTTTAAACCACTTGTTTGCCATATAAACAGAACAACAAAAAACAAATTCTATTATACACAGTTTACAGTTTTCTCTTTTTTTTGGTATAATCAAATAAAAAACAACTCATTACGATAATCTTTGGTAGGTCGAAAATCAAATAGACTAGATTCTACATTGTAATAGTAAATTATAGGATAGGTCATCTAGTTCGGTTAGATAGGTTAGGTACCCAAAAGTCTAAATTATTTATTAACTATAAATCAAAAGTAAGTAACAAGTTTTAATTTTAACGAGATCAAGTTCTTTTCACTAATTCAACTTAACTTGGAGTTTTTCAGACTTGCCAATTTTTCCCAAAATGTCTTTATTTTTCATCATGAATTTGTAAAAGTCGGAGCAACTCAAGTCTTTAAAATTAGACTTTATTTTGATCAGAGAAGAAAGCGTATGTGTATTTAGCAAGTTTCTCTCCTTCCTCCATTATTGCGACTTTAGCGAAAAAATTCACTCTACATTCGCATTGTGAGCTGGTATACAAAAATATTACTATGCAATTTTGAGCAGTTTAGAATATAGATGTTTCGAAAAAATTCGGCCACAACTGGTTTGCAATTAATAGCTCATCTCCGTCACTGACACTCAAGCTTCACACACCCGGACACAAAATTTGTCCGGGTTTTACCCGGACATATTTTGAAAGCCCCGTCCGGACAACCCCCAGACGCCCCCTAAACTAGGACAAATCCGGGAAAA
Source organism: Cynegetis impunctata (assembly GCA_030704885.1). Taxonomy (NCBI): domain Eukaryota; kingdom Metazoa; phylum Arthropoda; class Insecta; order Coleoptera; family Coccinellidae; genus Cynegetis; species Cynegetis impunctata. The sequence continues at coordinate 80,568 of JARQZK010004493.1, read as the reverse complement.
CCCGGACGGATGGCAACCCTACTCCTGACATGAAGCCACAGTTGCAGAGTAGACATTTAATGTCAGGGAATATGTATTCTCGCGACGGGATTCTGCATTTTCGATCCAAGCGGTGAATTGTTGGTTTCCAATATCCTTGGTGAGAGGGCGCTCTGGGTTGTTATCCAGATAGTAGCTCGGTCGCGATTTGTATAACAATACTCGAGATTCGCATACAGCTGTTTCCATCTTATTAGATCTCCTCGGTACAGCTTACTTGACTCGGAGAAAATTAACAAATTTCTAATTGTTCCCAAATACATATTGCAGCTGAACTATATGGATAACCACCCTTGGCGCACTCCGCAAAAGATATTGGGAAGCAACAATAATTCCCTCTTTACACCGACAATGGGAGAACAAATACTTTCTGAAATGAAAAGTAGACTGCAACAGTGACGAATGGGATTCTAGAGCACACTTATTAGTTTTCAAAAACTCTAGACATACTCCGGAGAGCGCGCTCTGTAATTACTTCTACTATTCAACAATCAATTCATGAAAAATATACTAGTTGACCATACTCAATGTTATATATGTATCGCATAAATTGAACAAGTAGAATTCTCCAATATTTTAGAAATTATCAAACAATCTTCCAAGGGAACTGGTTATATGTATTCCTTTACGCCAATGTAATCGTTCTGCCAGGAAGTAGTTTTTCTCTCGACAGGATTCTGCATTTTCGGTCTAAACAGTGAAATGTTCGTTCTCAATATCTTCGGTGGAGGGCGCAATTGGCTGTTATCCATATAGTAGTTAAGACGCGATTTGTATTGGGGAACCATTAGAAATATGTTAATTCACTTCCGGTCTAATAAGCAGCACTGAAGAGATATAGTAAGATCGAAACAGCTATATGCAGATCTTGAGTCGGGGTGACTTGACATTTTCTATAATTAACTGTTGCGAATGCAGATTTCGCATCGCGAACATAACCTTCCGTGCAAGATTGTTTGTAATTTTTGAATTATTGAAGAATTTTTCTTGTACACTGATGTAGTGAATGTATAAAACTCCCGAAGCTCTCTTGAAATAGAAACTCAAATTACCTATTCTATCCCTTTTTTGCCATATGAAAAATACGTTCGTTGGAAACCTTATTTATTTTAATCTGTCTCCAATCTAATGGCTAAATAATTTGATTGATTTCAACGAAAACACGTTATTTGGTAGTTGAGCAATATAGTAAGGAAGCCCGAGATGCTAAATGGGGATTTACTCGAGCGGCCTGGGGAACTTCTGGATTGTAAAGATTAGATGCTAAAAAGGAAAAAAGGTTATATGATGTATACCCTCTCACTGTGGGGGAGGCGTGTACGGTTTTTCAAAAATGTGAAAAAAATCGTTATATAGTATACTCGAGCGCGTCAGATATTTAAAGTTTATACACCCCCCCACATGGCTCTGATAATAAAGGTGGGTTACTCTGCCGATTTGCATGGTGGGGGTTACCGTGCGAAGGTGTTTAAAATTTGTTCGAGGGCGTCAGATATTCAGGAATAGGCCAAGCTACAGAGATTTTTTCATGTAAAAAGTGTTAGAAGAAAACCAGCTCCGCCATTGTGTGTAAAATATTTCCACATGATATAGTGATATGTTTTTCACTCGACTTTATTATTTATGTCTTGGTTATTCACAATTTTATGCAAAAAATCGTTTTTTTTAGTTTTTTGCTTATAAAATTGAAACTACCAGAGTAATCGTGATGATGTCAATAGACTTATTGTAGAAAATGAAAAGACGAAAAAAATGAGAGGTCGGACGACTCGATCAGACCCTCAGTCTAAGGGAAAATTTGAAAAAACCGGCCAAAATGCAGTTTTTTCAAAAGTTCATAACTCGGTTATTTTTTGTAGTTGAAGCGTAAATCCTCCGGCCAGTGTTAGCTATTGATATGAACTTCATTTGTGCGAAGATCAGGAACTTTCCGATGCATAGTTTTTGATCTGTGGCCATTTGATTATGTTACTATGCAATTTTCCAGCACACCTGAATTTACTAAAAAGATTTTGAAAGTAGAATTCTCATAGTTCAAAACGTTTATCTTGGTTTTCCATAAAAACGCTGAGAAATATGTTAAAAATAAAGCTGAACATGACGAAAAACGGCCGAGCGCGTAAGAGTAGATGAAGAGTGGGGGTAGAGCAGCAGGCAAGGAGAAGTATGACATTCGAAAGCGTCGGCATTTTGAACGTGACAGTAATTTCTAAACGTTGTCAGATAATAATTGTAAACCCCCACTCTTCAACTACTCGGCCGTTTTTTGTCATGTTCAGCTTTATTTTTAACATATTTCTCAGCGTTTTTATGAAAAACCAAGATGAACGTTTTCAACTATGAGAATTCTACTTTCAAAATCTTTTTAGTAAATTGTTATCGGACCATACCTGTCGCATTCAGGTCTGCTGGAAAATTGCATAGTAACATAATCAAATAGCCACAGATCAAAAACTATGCATCGGACAGTTCCTGATCTTCGCACAAATGAAGTTCATATCAATAGCTAATACTGGCCGGAGGATCTACGCTACAACTCAAAAAATAACCGAGTTATGAACTTTTGAATAAACTGCATTTTAGCCGGTTTTTTCCAATTTTCCCTTAGTCTGAGGGTCTGATCGAGTCGTCCGACCTCTCATTTTTTTCGTCTTTTCATTTTCTACGATAAGTCTATTGACATCATCACGATTACTCTGATAGATTCAATTTTATAAGCAAAAAAACAAAAAAAAACGCGATTTTTTGCATAAAATTGTTAATAACAAAGATAAAAATAATAAAGTCGAGTGAAAAATATATCACTATATCATGTGGAACTATTTGACAAACAATGGCGGAGCTGGTTTTCTTCTAACACTTTTTGCACAAAATGCTCACTCTAAATCTCTGTAGCTTGGCCTAGAAGGATATTAATTAAACCCTCAAGGAGCTCCTATTCAAAAGACTGACGGTTCAAATTGATGCCCTTGTCGCGCTGACAATTATGCGGAGGAATGTCCTTAATCAGAAGTTTTGTAAAAACAATTTTATTCATTTATTTTTGTCAGTGGTTTCGAACGTCAGTAAGCGACATCGTTAGACTTGTCCATAGAAATTGGTATATTTGGACCAAAAATCGGTAGATGTCCAAAAACAATATTCGATCCTATGAAGTTTATTTATCAGAAAAAATATATATATACAGAGGCGGATTATCCTTAAGGCAAACTAGGCATATGCCTAGTGACGCGAGGGTACAAAGGGGCGCGCGGGCGGAATTGTAAAATAAGGAAAAAATATACGATATAGCATAAAATTAATTGCGCCAGTAGGTAAGCCACATACTTAGACAATAAAAACTATTATTTTTTCTTACGACTTCAATTTGCTTCAATTTATAACAAAAGATAAATATAATGGATGGGACTGACTGAAACTTACGCCTAAAAACAATTTTGTTCTAATTAACATAATTTCTGCAGAAAGGGAAAATTTCAATAACTATGAGCAGCAAGCCTTGAAACACTCACTAGTCAAAGAATATGAAAAGTATAAAAAGAGGATTCGGAAGAAAGAGCTCACAGCAGATGAATTTGCCGAAGATATTACTTCTTCACTATCTGGTCGGGACACATTCGGAGTAACAGTATTTTTAGTAATTATAGACAGACTTGTGGTTGAACTTCAGTGACAGTATTTTTAGTAATTATAGACATACTTGTGGTTGAACTTCAAAAGAGTCGAGAATCATATAGTAATTTTTACAGTAAATTTTCATTTCTAAACAACTTGACCAATTTGAGCACTGAAGAAGTTCAAAATAGAGCAAGTACGTTAGTAACAATGTATTCCGGTGATTTAAAAAAGTGTTTTGTGGATAAATGTATCCACTGCGATATAATTTCTGCAAATAATTAAATTATTTCCAATTATATCTAACTTCAAATTACCAGAGTGCCTTCAAGTTCACTTTAAGTATACTTAAAAATTCAGATTGTTTTGAAAATTTAACACTATATCCGTGTTTAACCAAATAATTTGTAACTTGATTTTTTTATTTACTAAGTATTAATAAATTCTTAAAATTAAAAAAAGCGCCCGACAATTCACGACGACGTTCGTTTCCCAAATTTGCCCGACCGAGAAATAAATCCGGGATCTTCCGCGCTTACGGCAGACACTTAGGCCACTATCTATACTATCGAGTTCGAATTAAGTAACTATAATATATCAATGTTAAATATTATTATATAAGGAATTTCATAATTTTTGGATTCACATGCCAGTCGTACCTTAAAGCTTTAAAATATTGTAAACCGAAATCGTAAGATCTGTCCGACAAAATCGATCTCAAGTAAACTCGTGCTATTTTTTCCTTGGCCCCCATCTCACCGCGTTTTCCTAAGGGGCGGTACATCGGTTTAGGTCAAACTATAGTACGAGTTATTTTTAATATAGGGGCGCCCATGAGATGCTTGCCTAGGGCGTTCTGAACTTTTAATCCAATAATACAAATATAGTTATTGTTTACGATCTTAAGGATCGTACCAATATTCTGTGTAGTCCTCTGTGAGAGCACAATAAAATACGTAGTTCTCAATAGCTGCTTGCCCCACGCTTTATTGATGATTATAACTACTTCCCTTTGAGGAAATCGACAGATTTTATATTATTCCCGTGATCATTGAATGAGTAGCTTCAGAATAACAATAGAATCAACAGCGCTCGAGAATGTCCAGGCGACGTTTTATTTTGCAGCTTTGTGACTCTCTCATTTTCTTATTCCACGCCCAAATCATCAGAGTAGTGAAATGCACTAATCTGATCGGATTTCATTCCTCCTTAAAGTATGTGTCAGGGAGGCGGGCAGCTTGAGTTTAGGATTAACTCCTTCAGCCAGATCAGAGGATACACTTGTATGTACAAGTGCATTAAGGATAGGTGAGACGGGATATCTATGGAACATAGTAAGTGTGGGCAGGGTTCAGAGGATTAATACTGGCCCAGCATTCGCCATATAAGTTTGCAAGCAGTGACTTACATTACCATGAGGAAACCTCTGAAAAAAACTCGTGGCAGACCAGTCGGCCCCGGGGTTTGAACCCGAGACCTCTCAAATACTAGCCAGCGTACGCTAAGTACTCGACTAACTAGCTTGGTGGGCTGTCCTTAGGCGCACCCCCTATATTAAGGGTTCATGAATGGTGGGGATACTTAACAGGATGCAAGGTTTCCCCCCATATGTTATTTTGCCGCGCTTGAGTAAATTCCAAAATCCCCGCTTGGGCTACCATTCTTATATTGAACTTAGCATGCTGTGAAAATATATTTAGTATTTTTGATATCGGTGCGAAATATATATTTCGTTATAAGACGATATCAGTTGAAATATGTTTTTCCCAAAATATGATATGTTAAAATTTTTCCAGATTGGATAAAAAGAACGACAAAATTATCTATTCAGCCGAGGATACTTTGTCAATCAACGTAGTAGGCTCTATCGAAACAGAAATCCGAAACAATGAGCAGATGAGAGATTGGTCCGCTCTACTAAGTTATGCTAATGGAAAGAACACGAAATGGTAAGTCAAAAAAATATAAAGTAATTCCAGGAAAGCTGTTCGGGGTATAATTGCGCAAATATAAATATATAAAAATTATTTCTAATTCTGACCGGAAGATTTAGTGAAAACAACCTGGATAACACCAATACAAAATCGCAAATCGAAATTATATTGATGAACAAAGCTTCATTAAATCTAACAATGTCGTCTGACTGCTTAAAGATTTGTTTTTCTCCTTCAAAATTTCCTGGTAGCATGTTGATAGTTTTTTTATTCCTTATTATATAGCAGAGATGCGCTCTTTTTTGGAGTTTATATTTTCTAAATTTTGTATTTTCAATTGGCGATGGCCTTTGTCAAGTTCCCAACCGCCTTTCGATGTTTTGATTTAACTTGATCAGAAGACTCAAGTTCTTCAATGTCTTGCGCTTCTTCATGCATTTCTATGGGCCCATCAATTTTCAGCTCCTGATTGTTCGAATTCAGTCGTTCTTGAGCGTCTTCACTATTTACTTCTAAATTTATTTGCCTGGCAAGATCGATAACTTCTTCAATCACATTACTGATTTCATCAGACTCTGCAAAAATTTTCAAAAATCTTTTACAGGGAGCTCGTTGCTTATTCTCATATCTTCATGTAGATGTGCAAATGATCGTCTCGATAAGCTTTAAGTATTGATTACTCCCTGTTCCATCCGTTAAAGACAGCAGCTTTTAGTAAGTGGCATAAATTCAACTTGCACTTGTGGGTAAAATTATTTAAAGTTGCAGGGGGTGATTTGGTTCGTCGTCGATTATTAGGATCACTTTAAATGGAATCTGTTTAGATAGGCAATAACGTTCGATTTCAGGTATGAAATGATGACCAAACCAGTCCTCAAGAAGGAAAGTTGTCACCCAAGCTTTACGAATCGAATTCCTAATCTCAGGCAAACCATTATTTATTATGATCTTGTATTTACTGAGCGATAAACTAAGAGAGGTTTAAACTTACAATCACCAGCTGCATTCGCGCCAATCATCACTGTCAATCGAACTTAGGCCGCCTTAACAAGTTGACCCCGGCGTGGCATCACATGTATGCCACGCTCTTTTGGTTACTGTGCCAGCGCGGCATCAATGTACAGCATATGAGATCATTTGTTGTCCAGCAAATGATCTCATATGCTCCATCTTGTCCTTCGTGTTATGATAATAAATACGGTTGCAGAAGATAAGAGAGACTTTATTATTTCTCTATTGATTGACAACTGTCATTCATAGTCACTAGATATAACTACATAATATAACATCTCCTCCCTAGTTCATGTACCTCCTACTTCTCTCCCATCATCGTTCCTTTTCTCTTTGATTGCATGAAGAAACTTTCTATTTCTTATGATAACGCGACCACTTGGTTTCATTATGCTGTAATTACGATTCTTGCCAACTTCAATAATTTTGCCAATTGTATCCCATAACTTTGTCAGTGGATCCTGTATTCGAACCATTTGACCAATGGAAAGAGGTTGAAGATTCCTGGTACCTCGGTTGTACAAATTTATTTTATAATTTGTATTCCTAGATGCCTTTTCATCATAACAATTGGCTTTTTCTTGCCATTCTCTAGTAAAAAATTTCAAATTTGTTGGAAGTAAAGACCTAATTGGACGACCATACAATACTTGCGCTGGAGATTGTCCATCTTCCCGGGGAGTGTTTCTCAATTCAAGTAAACCGGCATAGAATTTTTCTTCATTCAAATTTCCGCATTCAAAACACTTTATTACTAAATGTTTTGTTGCTTTCACGTTGGCTTCTGCATGTCCGTTGCTCTGAGGATAATATGGAGATGATGTTACATGAGACACATTCCATCTATCTAAGAATTTTTTAAATTCATAAGAATTATATTGAGGTCCATTATCTGATCTTAATCGAATTGGAATACCGGTGTCCGAAAACAAAGTCCTCAAAGTATTAATAATTTTCTTTGTATCAGGATCTCTTCTGCCATAATGACAAACGATTGGCCATCCTGAGAAGCGATCGGCATATACCATAAAGTGATAACCTGCATATGAAAACAAGTCTGTAGACACGTCTTGAAATGGAAATATTGGACTGGGTTCGCCCATAAAGGGTTCTTTCCTTTCAGAAGGTCGGAGAACTTGACAATTTTCGCAATTCTCAATCATATTAGATATTTCATTATTTATAGCAGGCCAGTAAACTGTTTGTCTTGCTCTTCGTCTGGTGCGTTCTATTCCTTGATGTGAATCGTGAAGTCGTTCCAATACCATTTTACGAGCCATTTTCGGAATTATAATTTGAGATCCTTTAATGATCAGATCATCTTCAAATGATAACTCATCTCGTATATTCCAATATGGTTTGAAACTATTTTCAAGTTCACTTTTAGTTCTTGGAAATCCACTCCTGATCAAATGTTTCAAACTTTGATAATCTTTATCCCTGCGTGCGATATCTTTGATAGTTTCGAGGATAGGATCTTGTAAATGCGAGTATCTTGTCATGGGATCTGTATCATCGGCAATAGATATTTGCTGTACAACAAATGATCTCATATGCTCCATCTTGTCCTTCGAATTTTCGCAACTCTTCCTCTTGGGCATGTTTGCACTACTTCGTTTACTTATTCAGGACTATAATTAAATTCGTGATACCGACTGCGCCATGTTATGATAATGAATACGGTTGCAGAAGATAAGAGAGACTTTATTATTTCTCTATTGATTGACAACTGTCATTCAAAGTCACTAGATATAACTACATAATATAACAGACGGCATGTACCTCGTTAGAAACCATGGCACAATGCTGAGTGAACGAAGTGTTTATTGGCGCCGTCCAAGTGATCGGCTCACATGCGCCGGACCGAGGTATAGGGCTTAGGAAAAAATCTACGGGGTATCGAAAAAATTAAAAAACTGAAATTTTTTCATTTAGATAGAAACAGAAATGAAAATTAGAAATTAACTCTAATATTTTGTAAAGTAAATCAAACGAATATAAAAATCTAAAACTAACTTATTCTAACTTGATTACGTTATGAAAAAACATGTAAAACAATAATTTTTTCACATCTAGGGCAGTGCCACTTTGTGCGTGGACTTTTATTGGTTGCAATAATTCTTCATTGCGTTTTCGTATTTCAGCGTAGCAAACAACGCAACGCTTTTTCTTATGAGGAAATTCTAATGACTGGTCTCGTTTAGCTCTCAGTTAGAGGGTCATTATTTCCTTGACCTACTAGTAATGATGCAGCTAGCTGTTCCCTATATGGTGTTATTTTCATTGTGCTCTGTGTCACTTCTTTATACAATTGAAATGAGTTCACTAGTGCACAACTGAAAATTAGCTCATTTTGCATTATTCTCAAGATCATTCCATAACTTTTTCAGATACTTTTGTTTTTTTTTTCGTTATCCCCCATTATATTAGTTAAGAAAAACAATTTGTACGATCGTGAAGTAACAAGTGAGCTCCCTATGTCTAGATCTTATTACTTCACACCGATACAAGTATTTCCCGCCAACCGGTGGATGCAACGACATCTAGATACCACGCGACAGTCCGCGGTATCACGTTGATGTCATGCCGGCTGTATGGCCAAACTAACTCCTTGTGACGGCGCCGGCGTGGCACTAATGTGATGCCGCAAATTGAATATATTTAAAAACCAAAAAAAACTTGAAATTTTCAACTAAAAGTCTGATATACGTCATATGTGATAAAAATTAAAGCAAATAATAACAAAAAAACTTGCCGGCTGAGTGACCGATTTTTTTCATATATAGCCGGGGTGAACGTGTTAAAACCTGGAAATGTTTTTTCTTTCCAGGTTGCGATGAAAGTTCTTACAAGCATGTTCTTCCCGAATAGGCTAGTCTGATCTTCGTTGAAAATGATTTGGTGGGTATAGCCACCTTCATCCATCATAGTCTAGTCAACAAGTGCTTTTTTGTTCAACTTTTTTCAGCAGTGTCGGAAAAATGTGAGCAAGGTGTTATTCGATTTGGAATGCAATGCAGATATTTTTTGATAAAAATAAAGTTCCGCTCGCGAAAATTGTAAAAGTTATAAACAATTTACTGAAAGATAAAAAGAGGGGTTTGGTTTTCTACGAATAACTCAAAAGCTTATTGAGATTTTTGATATCTAAAAAAAGGTTCGGAAAGAGGAGAAAATTTTCTATAGAGAAGTCTCAACTCCCGAAACTGTAGGCTAAACATTTATAATTTTCTCAGAGGGGTGAAAATACGGCCGAAAACAGCTAATCTGGCTTGCGCAAAACACGCCCATTTAGGACGTTTTAACAATAAACATTATTTAACCATATTAAAAACAAAAATTAAGAAATAAAAAAATTCAGGCACTAATTGGATAGTTGAATGAAAAATAATTCATTGACAAAAAAATTTTATCGCGATTTTTCAATAAGATATGCAATAATTAATTCATAGTTTTTAGCTGCTTGAACATAAATACTGCAAGTGTGATAACTGTTAAACTATAAATCTGAGATGTTTTTCTTTCATGGAGCTATTTTCGAAAGGTTTCAGAATAGATTCTCGCCAAAAAAGTTCAAAAAATTTCATTTCTCAGTTTTTTACGATAATTTACGTAGTTCCAAAATAAAAAAAAGTTAAATAATCATAAATTTTTTTTTCAATTCTCCTACAAACATTGCATTTGTTTATAATACTTTTTCATACAATAAGAGATGAAAATTTGAAAAAATTATTTTTTTTACAGCTTCTGATGATAAAAAACGGATTTTTTGAAATTATTATGAAAATTTGTTTTTATTTTGCAACTACGTAAATTGTTAATAAAAAACTGAAAAATTGAATCTTTCAAATTTTTTAAACAAGGATCTATTCTGAAGCTATTCAAAAATAGCTCCAAGAAATAAAAAAAATCTCAGATCTATAGTTGAACAGTTATAAGACAATTTTCATGTTCATGCACAAAAAATTAATAATTAACTATAGCATAACTAACTGAAAAATCGTGATAAAAATTTTTTGCCACCGAATTATTATTCATTCAACTATCCAGTAAGTGTCTAATCTTTTTCTTTTTCATTAATTAATTCACCTATTTAATATGGTAAATTAATGTTTATTGCTAAAGTGTCCAAAATGGGCGTGGCTTGCGCAAGCCACATTAGCCGTTTTCGGCAATATTTTTACCCCTCTGAGAATATTATAAATATTGATCCTACAGTATCGGGAGTTGAGATTTCAGGATAGAAAATGTTCTCCTCTTTTCGAATCTTTTTTTAGATATCAAAAATCTCGATTAGTTTTTGAGTTTTTCGCAGAAAACCAAACCCCTCTTTTTATCTTTCAGTAAATTGTTTATAAGTTTTATAAATTTCGCCAGCGCAACTTTATTTTTTCAAAATATCTACATTCCATTCCAAATCGAATGACTCCTTGCTCATATTTTTCCGACACTGCTGAAAAAAGTTGAACAAAAAAGCACTTGTTGACTAGACTATCATTGGTTTTAGTTTCTCTGGACAGTAAGATGCAGCATCTTTACCAGCACTTGTCGCCTCTCCACTTTCTGCAATGCTATACCAATTACATCGACTTTTAAATCGGCTGAACAAATCGTTACTGGCTTCAAACTCTTCATCTTTAGCCATCTTCCCAGCATCCTCTTTCAATCTCTCAAAAATAAACTCAGCTTGAGAGCACATCGTGATCTGATTCTCATCACTGTTTCCATCTTAGCGATAATATCGTGACGTTTACGAACGATGGTTGAAATTGAAGATTGAGCATTTTTCACAGCTTCGAGAAATTTTTAAATACCTTTAATAACTGTTCTGAATACCGATTCCGATAGGTCAAACTTAATTGCTAATTCTCAAATTTTTATTTTTGTTTCGAAATCTTCAATAACATTTTCTGCTTTGTCTTGTTCAGTTCGGTGTCTTCCGTATAATCTCCTAAGCTTTCTGTTTTCTCTTATCAATGTTTGAATTTCATAAGGTATTTTTCGTATGGATGTCTATTCACCGTTTTACAGTAATTTCTTGTCTATTTACTCACATTCTGAAAATAAAAATTTTCAACTCTTATTTGGAGCAGAAGAATCAGTTCTACTTTATTTAGATGACATAGTAGTCTTGGTAAATTTTATATAACAAACGCGATAGAACATTTATAACATAAATAACAAACACCTACTCCGTAGGTAAGACATAAATTATAGGTATGCGTCGTTTCCACTGAACACGACGGAACATAAGGATTACGGAGCATATTCCAAGCCAACTAGTTCAACAAAGGAAAGTTCGGGTCGGACGCAAACTCGGTACTGGAACTGTTCGCTGGATCAGTTTTTTTGTTAGAATCGGATTATATTGGTATACTGATATACTATAGTCTTTATGTTCCATTGCTTTAATGACGTAAACAACTTTAGTTTTTCAATAGGAAAGTTGAAGAAACTATAGTTTTGCATTTCAGATGTGTTACCATTCAGTAAGAACTTTTTTTGTCTGTACCCGAGATAACTGATCCATCAATATTAAGGTTGATGGAAGGCCTTGTCAGGCTCTTTCTGTTAGTTTCACGATTAACAATTTGCTAGGCCGTTGTTTCCCTTTTAGCCAATGTATCAATTAGCCTTTCGTGACATCTACCTAAACTTGTTGTCTTTCAAAAGACGATTCTAATTCACCTTAGCTCTTTCATAGACCACCGTATAGTCAACTGATTTCAAATTATTTGCGAGATAGTGTAGCTCACAAAACGCTTTTACTCAAAAGATTTTCGTAAACCTATATGAAACTTTGCGAACTCTATGGAATTCTCTCATATTTAAATAAGTTATCCGTTTTCAAGTTATTAATTGTATATTTTTATGTTTTTACAATGTAAAATGAGCAAGGAAAATTCTTCAATAATTTAAAAATTATCAAACAACTTTCCAAGGGAGCTGGTTATACGTATTCCGCAGCGCAAAATCTGCATTCACAATCCAACGGTGAACTATAGAAATCGTCAAGTCACCCCGACTCAAAATCTGCATACAGCTGTTTCGATCTTATTAGATCTCATCAGTGCCTCCTTGTTCTATATTGATTCACATCACTACAGCTAACCAAAGAAGATAAATTTCTTTTAATATAGATCACACAAGCATAAATAAACATACAGGGTACAGTTAAAAAATTACTCTTATAAAATTTACGACATGACGTTAATCTAGTGAGACCAAAAATTGAACGAACAATTCTCTTTTGAATTTTAAAAACATAATCCGCATTGGTACTATTTGCCCAACAAAGTATACCATATTCCAGCGCCGAGTTAACTGAAGCATAATAATACATCTTTAGGATATTCAGGTCACAATAGTTCTTAAGTTGCCTTATTGCAAAATTTAACGAAGAGAGTTTACCGCTCAATACCGCTACATGATTCTTCCAGTTCAAATGATCATCCATCGTAACACCCAAAAACTTCACTTCATCAGACAGACCCAGAGACTCAGCACCTGGCAATCTAACCAATGGACTGAGGTACCTATTTGTGCCATTCGGAGTGAACATTAACAGAGTTGTTTTGCTCTCATTGAGAATAAGGCCATTTATCGAGCAATATTCATTCATTTTGCTGATGCAATTATTTGACAGCAAAGATAGGTTATTTATACTTGCAGCAGATATAAGCACAGAACTATCGTCCGCGTCGAGCATAACCACCCCACTATCTTCTAAAAACTCCACTAAATCGTGTATCAACAATATAAACAGAATCGGACCCAGTGTACTACCTTGAGGCACTCCAGAGTGCAACCACTCCCTGTCAGACAAAAATTGCGAACCCCTCTCCGAAATTCTCACTGTCTGCGACCTTCCAGTCAGATAAGACCTTATCCAATTTAGGGATACTCCACGAATACCCATCCTCATAACTCATATGTTATGCTATACGTTTAAATGATACTGCACGTAATCTACAAATCGCAGTTAAAACATTGGTGTGATATCATTTGTTTGATATTTAGTTACTAATTTAATTTTAATAAAATTGTCATACCACTCTTTTTACCTAAAATGAACAGTTTTCGAGTTATTCATTTTCTTCGTAAAATTTGGACAGTTGGGTCTTCAACAAAAATAGGCTATTACTTCTTTGTTAGTAGGTCTATTGGTATGCGGTTTGGATTTTTGTAACCTTGAAACATTGTTTCATTTATTCCTCGTCAAAATTTTCCATATTCCTAACTAATTACTTGAAAAAATCTGGGGTGAAGTTGGCAAATTTTAAACGTTAATAACTTTCTTATTTCAAATGGAATGCTATGTATATTTCTGCATGATTAAATTTGCTATTAAATTACCTTTCGATTTGTATAACCATTCCCTATACCTAAAGTTAATAATAACAAAGATATTTCACAATTTTGTAATAATTTATATAACTATACACCTGAGAAATCGAATAGCGAGTTATTTTGACGTATCCATGGATACCAATTACAAAAATTGTTTAAAATTTAATTGTGTCGCCTTTTCTGTTCATTAGGTTAGTAGCATCCAATGCTGATATCCGAAGAGATATTGAAAAAATAGTAATTCTACTACGTTAATATTCAATAGTTATTGTTGTTTATAAACAACATATGTTTGTAGTAGACTGATGTCAATTTGCAATGTCAAGTTTGACATTATCATTTTGATCAAGAGGAGTACATTCACATAATCCAACAGTTACTCCAAAGAATACATTTCAACGTTATACAGAAAGAAATCAATGCTTATTAATAACATAATCACAAAACGTAGTTGTATCAGAATAAGAAAATTTTAGATGATAAATTCTACTAGTTAGCAGAACATTTCGATCCGCATCTCCAATACAGTGAACCATATTTATCATTTCTTGTCGCGTGAAATCCATTTTATTAACTGAATAAATACTAGAAAAGGTGACACAATTAGATTTTGAATAATTTTTATTATTGGTATCCATAGATACGTCAAAGTAACTCGCTATTCGATTTCTCAGGTGTATTGTTATATAAATTATTACAAAATTTTAAAATATCTTTGTTATTATTAACTTTAGGTATAGGAAATGGTTATACAAATCGAAAGGTAATTTAGTAACAAATTTAATAATGCAGAAATATACATAGCATTCCATTTGAAATAAGAAAGTTATTAACGTTTAAAATTTGCCAACTTCACCCTAGATTTTTTCAAGTAATTAGTTAGAAATACGAAAAATTTTGACAAGGAATAAATAAAACAATGTTTCAAGATTACAAAAATCCAAACCGCATACCAATAGACCTGCTAACGAAGAAGTAATAGCCTATTTTTGTTGAAGACCCAACTGTCCAAATTTTACGAAAAAAATGAATAACTCGAAAACTGTTCATTTTAGGTAAAAGGGAGGTATGACAATTTTATTATAAATTACATAAGAAATTCGAAAATTAAAAGATAAACAGGGTATTTCATTTGAAATAACAAAGTTGATATCACTTCCGGCAAAACCGGAAGTGCAGTTTTATTCAAAATAATTTTGAAAAATACACTTAGTCGGATCATATTTGCTCTGAAAATTTCATATCGATATCTTCAATGACAAAAAAATTATGGACCGATTACGTAGCTCTGGGTCACCCTGTATATATATCAAGAAAATTTCAAAAATCGTGGTCTTAGATGTCTAAAATGGATATAAAACCACTCCCACGCTTCACTGTTGAATTACGATATAGTGCCAATAGTCTATTGTCTAATAATTTGCAGAAATGTATGCTGATATTTTTCACCTTTTAGATTCAAAATGAAACACGTATTATCGAACTTTCATCTCGTCAGAAAAGAAAGCCCAGTCTTTTCAGCCCACTTCGTTATTTAATAGACCATGATAGACTCTCAATTTTAATTCATGGACCAGAGACACTTAACTCGAAAACTAACTTTACTTTCTGTATGGTCATTCTTTCAGATTATCTGTGTCAAATGAATAACCGTTCACTCTGAGTTGACCTTCTCTCAATATTATACAAAAATAGCCTGAGTTCGATTCTTGATCGCAAGACATTATGCTCTGTTTAACAGCTTAAAGAATATTGTAGTTCCCCATGCACGCTAATGAGATATTAGATTGCCGATGGAAGCGTTGCCATATTATTTACTGAAAAGTATTTTCATATTTTGCGATGAAAATAAGAGCAGTCAAAGAAAAGGCTACTATAAATCAGTCGCCTATACAGAACTCAAGATCTTCATTCGCCAATGGAAAAGCTATTCAGCTAGGTCGTACTATTTTGAAAACAACGGTGAATTAATTCGAAAGACCGTGAGCTAGCGAACTTGGATGTGACGTCATCGATTAATGCCTGGCATTTTGTGGTATGAAAAAGATAATTTTTGCACTTCCGGGACTAAAGTGCTAACTTTAGTCCCGTATAACAGGGATCAAAATGTATTATATCTTTCAGTCCCTAGGGATATAAAGTTGAATTTTAAATCTCTAAATTAATTGGTAAATTTTTCTCGATTTTTTGGGTATTAATTCTTCCGTTATCATGTCAGCTGCCTTACCTATATAAAAATTTATAGATTCATTAATTTCTTGATTCATTTTCTTGATATTCTGTTAGTTAAATTACGATTCGTTTAAATGTCAACATTAATTGAAATGTCACTGAATTGAAAAATTTTGTTGACACTATTAGTCTAAGAGCTAGCGTTCCGCAGACTTACGGTATAGTAGCAAAGTCCTTATTAATGCTAGGCGTACTACTTCACGTGCCGCAGGTGAAATGGGAATTCACTATTCCCATCGAGGGCTCCTTTGGGCGTGTCCAGAAGTCGAAAGACATAAAAATCGACTCCGAAAACGTGATCGCAGCCTGGCTGCCGTTTTGATATATTAAAATATATAATTCTTTTAATGTAAAACCTTAATGGCAGACACTTCTTCCGGTTCCTACTATAATTTATAGAATTTCAAAGCTGCGAAAATTTTGACAACTGAAAATTATATATATCATTTATATTATTATTACATAAACATATTTAAAAAAGCAGACAGATAGGTCGGTTCTGACATCCCGGCAGACCACATAATACTTTTTTTTATTTGTCATGCTAATGAAAGCGCACGATTTTGACGCCATGCTTCAGGCTCTACGAGCCCTCAGGCAATGAACATCACGTGCGGGATTAAAACATTCACTTTAGTACCTTGTTATATAATATAATATTAGTTCATGAATATAAGGGAGGTTTTGAGGGCCGACTCGTTTTCGAAAATTTATTTCCTTTCGCATAAATGAATTAGTTTTTCACCCATATTGAAGTGTCTGGTGGAGACAATAACAGATATTAATAAGTACCTCAGAATTTTCAAATGCCAGAGGGTTTCAAATAGTCGAAACGGTAGTTCATAGGGTAAAACTTTCAATGTCAATTTTCGAAGGTTTTTCCTACAGTTCAACCTGACTCGTTTGGTATTTTTCATTGAAATAAGAATTGCCAGACAAAAAAGGCACCGGAATTGTCATTATTTTTTGTACAACTATTTAATTTTTTAAAATTAACGAGTCTAGCGTTTTGACCAGAAAAATGTGTACTTATATATTTTAAATAGAGATGGGAAGTGCCAGACAAGGATAGATCTCTTGAATCAGAAAAATAAAAAAATAAATTTTCATTAATTTTTTCGTAACTTCTCAATTCTTTCATACGAACAGCTCAACTTGTCTGGCATTTGATATTGTGTTCATACGCGTATTCCTTATCGAAATGCATAATACCAAATACAAATTATTGAAATATTCATAAATTTTCTCACAACTTTTTTATTTAGTTATAAATTTTCGAACGGCCAATTTGCCTGTTGCAAAATTAAATAATATTTTATATTACTGCAAACACAATGGCATTTTTTCTCGTACAATATCACCGGAAAATGTTGAAAATTTTCATATAATATCCCACAGAGAAACATAAGAAATAGTCCGGAACTTTTTTTTACCATTTTCATGACGATGATTTTCTTTTTGCGAGTTTACTCTTACGAACCACCCTTTCGTCTATTTAAGACAATCTGGCAATTGCGAATTGTGACATACTTTTTAATGACTATTTCTGTATCAACTGCAAGACACTTTGAGGCGAGTGAAAAACAAGTTTTTTTTATTCAAAAGGACATTCATTTTCCAAATTTTCGAACACGGGTCGGCCCCTCAAAACCGCCCTTATTTTCATGAACTAAATAACCTTTTTCTTACCTCAAAATGCCAGACATTAATCGATGACACCATATTATATTAATGTCCTCTAGCTAACGGTCTATGTCCATAGAAATTCGGTAATAACTAATTTTCACTGTAGGTTGAAGATCAATTGGTGGGATTGATCATCTGAATATAGAAAACAACTCACGCTTTTATTTAACCTTCCGTTACACGCGCGCGGACTCTCAGTCCTGTCGAATTCAAATTTAGCCGCCGTTTCGAAACGCGCGCTTTCCGGGAGCTGTCAATTTCGGTACCTTTCGGTAGTGGACTGAGATAGATCAGTATCGTGTGTGCGTTTGGAAGCTTCACGTGTTACTGAGTAATAAGTGATTGCGGACCATGAGTCCTACGCGTGTAAATCTGTCCCAAAAAGTGATTTCAACAATTTGTTTTTTTGACGTGTATTCGACAAGGAAAAGTAATGGCCCCTATTAGGGATGTGTTTGATGTTTTTGTAAAGAAGTGCAAAGACGCGTATTCTCGTTTTCATTATGTAACAATTGATGAAAAACTAGAGGCTTTTCGAGGGCGCTGTGCATTCAGACAGTACATTCCCAACAAACCCAACAAGTATGGAATAAAGATCTGTCTTAGGAGCCTCAAAGAGGTATTTTGTAAGTAATCTGGAAGTTTATGTCGGTAAGCAGCCAGAAGGTCCTTACGTAGTTAGCAATGCAGCAAATGCAGTAGTTGAGAGACTATGTGAATTTATAAATGGTTCTGGAAGAAACGTGACCACTGACAACTGGTTTACTAGTATTCCATTACTGGAGTCCCTTCGATCTAAAAAACTGACCCTTTTGGGCACAATACGCAAAAACAAAAGAGAGTTGCCAGAAGAGTTTTCTCGCCCAGTAAAATCACGGCCAGTTCAGTCGAGTATGTTTGGTTTTCGTGAACATGTAACTCTAGCATCCTACAAACCTAAACCCAATAAAAATGTATTACTGGTATCAAGCCTACATCATGATGATAACATTGATGAGACAATAGGAAAACCAGAAATAATAATGGATTACAATAATGCAAAAGGTGGCGTTGACACCGTTGACAAACTTTGTGCAGCTTACGACTGTGCGAGAAATACCCGAAGATGGCCTATGGTCGTGTTTTATTCATTGCTGAATATTGCAGGCATCAATACTATGGTGATACACAAGTGCAACAGCCCCAATAACATGAGAAGAAGAGAATTCTTGCGGAATCTGTCTTTACAATTAGTGGACAATCATTTACGTCAACGAGCTTAACTCACTTGTTTGCCGAAACAACTAGCGTCAAGAATTAGAGAATTAACCGGATATGTGGAACCACAACAAAGATTAGCAGCACCAAATGAAAATAATGTTCCCAGAAGAGGTCGTTGTGGTTTCTGCGACCGAAGAAAAAATCGACCTACAAAATACTTCTGCATAAAATTTGAAAAATACATGTGCTTGGAACATTGTACTTTTATATGTTCAGAATGTGTATAAATGATGTTGTTTAAATATAAATGTTTAGTAATACTAATTTTTTATAGTCCACCCACATTCAGAGCCTTCTTCGTGAAAAAACTTAACGTGGACTCACAGTCCGCGCGCGAGTACTTCTGTTAAAAACAGGCACGCGTGTAGCGGAAGGTTAACTTAAATTATGTTGTCTAGCTAAACTGAGTTATAGGACTATAAATTTCAATTAGGTGGAGTAATGTGTACTACTAATTTTATTTTTACGTTCAAATATTTGACTATGAAAGTCATAAAGTGATCCTAGCAATTGTCCTTTCGCCTAATCGTATAATTGACGGAGGTCTACTCGTTGAATTTTTTTCCCCATTACATAATAGCATCTCTGGCAGATCTCATCAATCCAAATCAGCTGAAACTGAGTCTCTGAGATTGTCTTCGACGCAGAACAAAACTATAGAAAGTTTTGGTCAATTTTTTCAACCGCCGCCATTTCACGTAGATAATTCTTGTTTTTTCGTGGTTTTTATCACAACTCGTTGCACTCAGCGAATTTGTTCTTGAATTTAATGAATTATTTTGATTTCGGTTTGCTTTCAAAGCGTGATTTCCGAAACCATAATTTATTTCGTTCGAATCGCATCATCTCAACGCCATGCACTTCTCGCGAAAAATTGGACCTATGCGACGAAGCTTTGGTGTTCCAGCGTTTCTTTTCTTTTCGACGGCGGGTAACGAGACCCTACGATTCAATTTTTCCAAAAGTACAGGAATTAAGCTAAAAATCCTATAAACGAAAAACTGTTTCGGACGCTGAACATTTTTTAGGCATAATTTTCACAGAAATCTAAGAAATCAAAATTCCTTCTTTTGTGATCATCATATTCCGATGATATTACAAGTATAATAATTAATTATTGTCGGTGGGTGGAGTAAAAGATGCAGATATGGGATAATCTATCAGGTTAAATTGCCTAAATAAAATTGCAGAATTGCTGGATCAGTCCCCAGAATAATGCGCGACTATGTTTCCATCTATGTTCAATTTAAGCGACGAAACTTTTTTGATGCTTGAGAAGGCACAAAAAGAAACAGTCAATCTGAAAGAAAGAGGCTTTTTCTCGGTAGCTCGATCTATAATTTATTTGGTACCAAACCACCTTCCTAACGGTGCACGTATCTATGGCGAATATAAAATTGAGACCTTCAATTATGCCAGGAAGAATAAAATATAATTAATATATATATTAATATTATATAATATTAATGTGTATGTTTTATTTCATTGCTGTTAGGTTACTGTGTTTTAATGAAGAAACAGCATGAAATTGTTGAATATCTTTATTATTATTATCATTATTATTATTATTATTATTATTATTATTATTATTATTATTATTATGTAAGAAGAAAGATACGAGGCCAGAGAACTATATAGCTCTGATACATAATTTTAACAAAAGAAATATATATATATATATATATATATATATATATATATATATAATATATAAATATATATAAAAATATTTAAATATATATATATATAAAAATATATATATAAAAATATATATATATATATATATATATAAATATATATATATATATATATATATATATATATATAAAAATATATATATATATATATATATATATATATATATATATATATATATATAAATATATATATATATATATATATATATATATATATATATATATATATATATATATAGTATATAAAAAAACACAAAAAAAACTTTAATGCATTGATATAATCAGTGATCGCTGATCTGTTATTTTCTTAACGAAAACTTGCAGCAAATTTTCCAGTCGTGCACCAGAAACTCAGTGCCTGTTTGTTTAACGTACTTAACCTTTTTTTCAATTTTCCTTTTATCAAAAAGAATAGTCTAAGAATGTATGATAATTATAATTATAAACACAGTTTAACCGAAAATATTCTTGTGAGACAAAGAATCAACAATTCGGTAAAAAGGAAGACTCAGGAAGATCTTTCCGAACGACCGTCAAAACTTATTCATCGAGAAATCAACACCAACAAAAATTATCTAGACTCCCTAACGTCAAAGGATGTGAATTACATCCGGAATAATATTAACTATTCAAGATTAAAATTGGTGCCGAAACTTCCAAGAAATATAAGTGATGTCTATAAATATCTGATGGATTTAGACCTTTCAACCATCAAGGAAGAATTTACCGGACAACAAACGCTTGCGAATCTTTTCATTCAAAATTTAGCAGAACCTGCAGCTCTCCGCACCCCAACATTAATCTTTTTATAGAAACGTTAAAAAGCATTCAAACAGATACTTACACTAAAATAAATTCTGTTATTGATAATAAAACGAGATTTGTGCGAAAAAATGTATTAGATAAACAAGAGTTCATTAACAACAAAATATGTCAGTACAATAAAAAAGATATTAGTAGGTATAATTTTATAAAATGTGTTAGTTATAAGTTTAGTGAAGTAGTTTTATGATGTATATGCATGTAGATATTGCATAATTTCTATATGTTTTGTATATTATATATATATATATATATATATATATATATATATATATATATATATATATATATATATCTTAATAAAAATTAGAATTTACATTTTTACTTTCAATTTACCCTCTTGCCCCTAAATAAGTTTCTAACCGCAGTTCGGTTGGAGATTAGGACTCCTCAGGTAGCCACAAAAATTTTTATCGCAATTCAGTCACTCTCGCAAAATCGACCGCAATTCGTGTGCACCGTTATTTCCAGGTCTTTGTGACATTTGAGCTTCCTTTTGAGAATTACTATTTCACTTCAGCAGAAATTTTTCTGCTAAATTTTCCAACAAAACAGTCACTACTATATTTTGAATGCATTACAGGAAGGAGCTACGCATTTAATCAATTATCATGTTGGCCGTTCTAGAATTGTTTTTACATACCAACATGTTTCTGATATAGGTATTGCCTACGTGGAATATTTTGAATCGCAAGCTCGAGCTATTCTCCAAAGTATGTTACTTGATCGTAGCACCAGTGGGGTTGTAGATATTCAGTGTAGATCTGCTTATTTCGAAAAGAATTAATGAGAAAAATACATTAAATTCTTGAAATGAATGGGAATTTACAGTAATACAAGAAAAAACTTAGTACATTGAATATTCGTATGACTAAGTTGGATTCGCATTATGCAAACCATTTAATCCAAGAAAATCACAAATTCAATTTTGATTTCAAAATATTAAATGCTGAAAGTAGGGGAATTGAAGTTAATTTTTTAGAATCAATACAGATAAATAAATACAAGCATTCAGGTCTCCTATTGAATAGCCAAATCGATCATACTTCAAGCCGCCTTCTCAATCTTTTCAAAATTACCGAACTACCTGACTAGTAGTTCAGAATTTGTTTTTCCTATTCTTATAATTATTTGTAACCATCCTCTTATTTACCCTTTCTACATAATTTGTCATCTCTCTATTTCTTGTTTTCGATATAACGGAGAAACATAGTTTGCCTTTAGCATCTGAAGAAGCTGAAGTTTAACCGAAATGTGCGTCATGCGTTAATTCATTTAATAAATCTGTAAATCGTTATTATTAACCATTGTTTTCATATATTCGTATGAATAAAATTTGATTCACGTAATATACTCGTAATCTATTAATGTATATAGCTCAAATATTCAAGGTGATGTAGCGAAAATTCAAAATTGTACTTTCGTATAGGTAGCTTGTTGAAAAAGCTGATGCTCATATACAATGGCCTTTTTTCAGAGAAAGTTAGCAAATGTTTTAGATAAATATGGTTCATACTTCTTGTTCAGTAATTATGTTGAAAGGCAGACCCTGCAAACATCAAAATGCGTCCAAGAGAATGAACTAGCATTTCATATATGTATAAGCCGGGCATAGTGATAAAATTACATCCCTGTTAAATACATACCTGTTATAGGTTTAGGGTGAGTGAGCATTTCGGGAGCAAATAAGGTATTATCTGGCGTGTATTGTTCGAATTTTTGAAATCTTGAAAAAGTTCTTTATGCCTCTGAATGTAAAGTAAAGCTTTAAATATAAAGAGACCTGGGAATGTGAATATGTTGTTTTTTCTGAATAAACCTCTACATGATTCTCTATATGAAAGGCGTAGCATTGACCTCAAAGTCATCTTCTGAGTAATAAATAGGCGCATAGCATAATTGGTATTACCCCAAAAAATCATCCCATAAGACAACAATGATTCAAAGTTTGTATGGTATACAATCTTCAAAACATCCAGATTAACCTGATTCTTCAATACATCAATTGAATATAATACAGCGAGCAGTCTCCTATCTAACTTATCAATATGTACATGCCACCTCAAGGAAGCATCCATGTATACACCTAGAAATTTTACAGAATTTACAGTCGAAAAATTGTGATCCGAGACAAGGATTGTAGATGGAAATTCTTGTCTTGAGCGGTCTGTATGAAAAAAAATTAGCTCAGTTTTATTAGCATTTAGATTTAGAGAATTATTCCCACACCAATAAGTAATAGACTCAAAAACCTCTTTAGTTTCTCTAGTTAGTGATGCAAGATTGCCATTTGAGATGATGACATTAGTGTCATCAGCATACAATGACATCCTCCAAGAGAAATTGTCAATAACGTCTGGAAGGTCATTTATATATATTAAAAAAAGGAGCGGTCCCAGGACACTTCCTTGTGACACCCCGCTCACTATAACAAGATCATCTGACATAAAGGTAATACCATCCTTAACCATCTGCACTCTCTGTTTCCTATTGCTGAGATAACTCCGAATCAGTTTTAATTGATTTAGACATTGCATACCTGTTAAAATCCTCCAAGCTCCTTTATACAAAACGAAAACAATCCGAAATTGATTCGTACTAGAAAATTACACCATAACGCAGTAGGCTGTTGAAATGGTAAATATTTTCTCATAATGCATAAAGAACAGCAACAATTACTCAGTCCACTACAAAATCCATTTATATGTTCCTTAATAAATAATTATCTAAGTGGATACGTGAATATTCCGTAAATTTTGACAATGATATATTTTCATCTTTTACAATCTCACAAGTGCCTTGACTCACATGGAAAAATTATACAGTGAGTCGTAATTTAATAAACAATTGAAGAAAAATAATCATGTAATATCTGCATAGGTCTACCAACCGCCTCCGTAGCATTTCTAAGATTATATAACTCATGTATGAATAAGCCAATAGAATCCGTGAATTTTGCATAATTACCGCGTATTGATAAATGAATATACCCTTGACGTCGTGATATAATCGTTTTGGTGTTTCGCCCCGTATCAAAATGTGAATATTTTCATATTGACGGTGTTTTGACGTTTGTCAAAAAAAATTGATATTTTTTATTCGTTATATAATCGTAACGAATACCACTCGAGCAAACAAAAATTATCGTTATACTGACCTCGTCGCTCGACGTATTTTCTTAAAACATCACTCGAGCTGCGCTCTCGTGGTGTTTCGCAAAATACGTCTCGTGGCTCGGAAGTATGACCGATTATTTTCGATGCTCTTGTCATATCATACCTGATTATTTTCCTCAACAATGATGTTTGTATCATCCGCATAGTTTACAAGGTCCATATTTTTATACATTTTGAAAATCATCAATAAAAATATCAAATAGTCAAAGGCCTATTACACTTTTTTGGGGTACCGCTGCATTGATCTCATGTATATTCGATAAATAATAACATTCTATTTTAATTACACCATATGTGTGCGATTTGATGATCTGAGCGTATTCAATTAAAATATCTATTTTTTCTACTGCTGAATCGACCTCACTTTAAAATAAAAAGTAAATAGGTACTATATGATCTTACGTTCTGAGGGAAGACCGAGACAAAAAAATTATTGGTAATAACATACGAGAGCGAGCCAGGTTACATCTTCAATTCAAGACGCAAATTGTCGGTCACGTGGTCGATGCAGAACCTTCGCAGATTCCAGGAACAAGAGCAGTTTTTTCGTACTAAATATATCCTATATTTATAAAACTTGGCAACGCGGATAGGTGGTTCATCTCTTTAAAAAATACCTATTGCAACACCTGCAGTGATCTTACAAAAATTCGATAAATAACATTTACCATCCCATCTCAATTTCGAACGTTCAAGACAAGATTCAGAGAACACCAACAATCTTTTTTTTAAAAAATAAAACGGATTCAACGTTTTTAAATCATTGCCGTGAAAAACCACGACGCGTTTCCACAAATAGATAACTTCCAAATTATGCACAAATTACCGAAAGGGACCAAACTTACTTACTCAAAATCATTGGAAATTTTCAAACCCAATCATAATTCAAAAGGCGAAATCTTGCTGAACGACCATATTGACTTGATATTTTCTCCTATATTCAGTGTATTCAAACAATAATGATTTTCTAAGAACATTTTATTGTACAACTCTGGGAAATCCAGTTCGATAAGCCCTTCTCGAAATATGTTCTTCTTGTCTATTTAGGTACCTGCAATACCTAATTCTTCCCCACCCGTAAGCGTCAAATCTATAATTATGTGTTCAGTTCTCAACTCAATCTGCCCGATTACGGTCTAGCGGCGATTGTAAATTGCAGCGGCGCCGGCGGTCAGAGATTCTATAATCCTTACATGTAAATTGCAGCGGATGGTCATGTATGGGTTCGTAGTAACTATGTAAATTGCAGCGCACGGCCAACAAAGAGCGTTAATCTTACCTGTAAATTGCAGCAGCAAAATTTATGAAGACCTACTGAGTTAAACTTGAAACAAACTGTAGATTGTTTATACTGCATTACTTATCTATACTAAAGAAAAGAAAAATACTTTTTAATATTTATTAATTGATGACCAAATACACATTACACATACATACGAGTATACTATAAGCGCTATAATAAAATCAAAAACAATATTTAAACCAAATGTACATATTATGTGCTCAAACATTTCCAAAATAATGACATACTTGTTTTACAAATTGCAATCTCGTTATACTTTTCGTTTTATAATACAGATTTAATTTTATATCTAAGAAATCAAATTTATTCCGGGTTCGAGTATTTGGAAGCTTAACAGTATCAATGCTATTCATTTTAATATAAGTATCTATTTGAAATTGTAACAATGTTTCGAGAAATATGTAAAATGATGGGTGATTACTATAAAAATTATCATTAAAATGAGCGTGAAAGGATTCACATGCATTGGTTGTCCGACACATACTAGGTGAAGCAGATGCCCAAATTTCAGGAGGAAAAAGGGAACTTTCTGACACATACACATTCACTAAATAGTCGACATATTGGGTAACCCTACTGTCTGGTGGTTGTATTTCTCCCAAGTCAAAAACAAGGCAATCTCCTACTTCGGCGGGTGTAAGATACTGAAGACCAAAAGTATATTTTAAAAACTTTCCTATCCCGGAATCTTTATCTTTGTACTCTTTTGCCAAACCTAGTTCTTGAATCTTGCGCCACCATGATTGGCTTAAGTGAAAACAACATCCAATTATTTTTATATCGGGCCATATGATATTTACGGCTGAGTGGATAGCTTGTTCAAAATGAATAGCTATTTTGCTTGGCTTAAAAACTATGTCATTTTTTGCACATATATCTACAATAAATTTTAAACATTTTTTGTAGGAGTCGCATGTTTTATCTTTCTTTAACTAAACAAAACAACAAAGATAAATAGTGGCCATTTTTGTAGCCATGAATTGTAAACAGTTGCTTAAAATAGCGAGTACAGTATGAAAATGTTCCATCGGCGTAAATAATGTCACAGAAGTTGCATAAAAACTTTAAATTGGTTACACACGAAAATAATATAATGTTGTCACTGCTATTGTTCAATAACACAAAGTTTTCACCACAATTTGTGTTCCAAATGTTTGACTCCAAAGCAGAATGGGTGTCCATAATAGATTTCGGTCGCGGTGGATATTTTCGGCGTCGGGCATTGTAAATATTCCTTTTGATACAATTCCCATCAGAAACGGCTAGATGAACATCCGAAATGTTTTTTAAAATGCCACGGCATATTTTTGCTGGCTTTACAGAAATATCTTCTGTCGCTTTACGTTTACAAGAAACACTCACAATATGCTTTTGAATTTTCTTCTCGTCACTCTGATGATTATGTTCCAAATTCTTCCTTGAAATTATCCGTTCGGGTCCATCTTCAATGCTGTAGATCTTGGCTGTGCACTTCCTTGTGGTACAACACCACTGGACTTCTCCAGATTTCAACGTTTCTTTTTTAAAGAACTTATAGTTACTTAATAGTAACAACACGTTTCCACGTTCACTAACAATTTCTGTTACTTCGCTCATGTCATATAGCAAAAACTAATGATAAAATATAAAATCTACTTATTTATATATAGGTAAAGGGGGGACAACCCCATAACGGGGGCGGCACCGAGTTGCGCCATCAATTAGATAGGTTCTTAATCTATAACAACTCCAGGAATAGATAAGCTGTAACACCTGTTTAGTGAAATTCTTAAAAGAATTTAATCGCTGCAATTTACAAGTCGGATTAAAATCTCAAATTTGACCATCGCTGCAATTTACAGATTCTATTATCAACTCTTATCAGGTATACGGATTAAGGATTACCAAGCGCTGCAATTTACATCTGCCCCGGTCTAGTGACCGAAATTGCAATCGCAGTTTTATATTTTTCGAAATATTTTTGTGATAATAAACGTAATAAAAAGAGTTTTGTTTTTATTCACCATCTGTGTGCTATCAGAAGATTTGAGCGTATTAAATTCAAAAGTCTGGTTTTTCTACTGCACAATGGGCCACACTTTATCCAAATAAGTATTTTCAGTTGCTTAGAGAACAGCTCTCAGTAGCCGTTTAAAAATTATAATAGTTACTATAGCATCGTCTTTTTGAGAGATGACCGAGAGAGAAAAAATGTTGGAAATTACATACGAGAGCGCGTCAGGTTAGATCGTGAATTCAATAGATACGCAAATTGTCGGTCACCACGTCGATGCAGAACCTTGGCAGCTTCGAAGAACGAGATAAATTTTTTCGTACCGAATATATCCTATAATTATAAAACTTGGCAACGCGGATTCATCTCTTAAAAAATTTACTATCGCAACACCTGCACAAAAATTCGATAAATAACATTTACCATCCCATCTTAATTTCACCATCTGTTAGGCCAGTCAGTTTAGACATTGAAAATCGAAAATTCAACAATAATTCCAAAAGTTTTTGAACTTTGGTGAAGTGAATGCTACATAGAGAAAGGAACAAAACTCATTTTGCAACCTTTTCCGAAGTCCGGAGCATTGTCAAAATAGCAATAATATTGAATTTTGCCTTATGCTTGTGGAAAAAATTCCAAAAGATCTGCAAACTTGGGGTAGTATTGAATATATTATTTCATACCACGTATCAAATTTGCAACCAATTCAAGGGTACGGAACATTTTTTTAATTCAAAATTATCGTTTTTCTTTCATGAACTGACCAAAAGGAATTCCAAAAGTTCTTGGCAGATACTTCGGAAAAATATACCGAACAGTTGTATAAATCTGCAACCTTTTACGTTGACCGAAACATGTTTATTTATAATTCTTTTAATTCGAGGTCATTTTTTCGGGCAAGATGGTCTCGAAATGATTAGAAAAGTTTTGAAACTTGGTTGCAAATTTAGAAAACTTCTATTCTGATCCATTTGCAAATTTGCAACCTTGTTCGCGGTCCGGAACATTAAGCAATTTGCAAAAATATAAAAATCCAAAAATCACATTTTTGAAAATTGCATAAAGTTCCGGACCGCGTACAAGGTTGCAAATTTTCGAATGCATCAGAATAGATATTTTCTGAATTTGCAACCAAGTTTCAAAACTTTTGTAATTATTTTGAGACCATCTTGTCCGAAAAAATGACCACGAATTAAAAAAAATTATAAATAAACATGTTTCGGTCAACGTGAAAGGATGCAAATTTATACAACTGTTATAACAATATACAACGGTATATTTTTCCGAAGTATCTGTGATATATAAGTAAATTTGATACTTGACATGAAATAATATATTTTTCGTGATCCTATACTGTTATTTTGATTTAACGGTATTCAGATGACAATTGAAAGGTCAGTGTTAACGGCCGCCGGCCGTTATAATTTCATAACGGCCGGCGGCCGTTAAGAAATCACTTGTTCAAATATTTATTTCAAAACATCAACAAATCTTGGTTCACAGCGAGTTGGGAGAATAAACCTCTGATTTTCATTTCGCATAGGCTAATAATACATCTTCATTAACCACCTTTACATTCTTGCTTTTACGCCACATTTCAAAATTTTCATGTTCTTTTTGATATCGCTCTTGAGTTATTTTCGGCAGTTAATCCACACTCGCTGCACTGCACATGATTCTCCCAATACTTCTAAAGGAAATTGATTTTGTTTCTCAATTTCATCCATGGTCGTCGTTAAAGCGAACTTGAGAACACAAAAAACTGACGTTGTTTATAAAACTGTCAAACTGTTCCATGACAACAGAGTGCACGACGTTGGGATTTTTCTTTAGAATTGCGAGGTACGGGGTTTTTTCTTTCTTCGGAATCAAAATATAATCTTTCAACGGGATTACGAAAATTTTTTAACGACACACGGCCGATACGCAAATAACGGATTCGGTTAGTTATAATCCTCGGCTGCGCCTCGGATTACAATATCCAACCTCATCCGTTATTTGCTACATATCGGCCTTGTTACGTTAATAACTATAACACGACTCAAACTTTGCAGAACTTTTGGAATTTTTTTCACAAGCATACAGCAAAGTTCAATGTTATTGCTATTTTAACAATGTTCCGGATTCCGGAAAAGGTTGCAAAATTTCGTAGTTTGTTTTTATCTCTTTTCCGATCCTAAATTAATGTTTGGAAACTTTTGGAATTATTGTCAATTGATTATCTTAACTGACTGGCCTACTGTGTGTTATTAGAAGATCTGAACGTATTACATTCAAATATATAGTTTTTCTACTGCACAATGGGCAACATTTTATCCAAAGAAGTACTTCCAGTTCCTTACAGCTCTCAGTGGCCGTTTCAAAATTATAATCAATAGATGGGTCAAATCTTGGTGAACTAAATAGGTACTACAGCTTTTTTTCCTAGACCGAGAAAAAAAAATTGTCGGTAATTACATACGACAGCGCGCCAGGTTAGATCGTCGATTCATGATGCAAATTGTCCGTTACTTTACGAGGTCGCTACAGAACCTTCGCAGATTCAACGAACAAGATCAATTTTTTCGTACTAAATATATACTATATTTATAAAACTTGGCAACGCGGATAGGTGGTTCACCTCGTAACAAAATTACTATTGCAGCTTCAGGTGATTCACTGTTCGCTGATCGTCCAGCTGTAGATATAATTGATACGGTGCCGCGATTAATTCAAGAAGTTCATGAATGGTTCGTCATTCGCTCGGATTCGATAACCGAGATAACAATAAGTATGTGACATTTCATCGTCACTTTCCGAAGTGATGATTTTCGTGGGCGGAAAGCGCAAGTGTTTTGAATGTTATCAGTGTCGCGATTATCAGAGCGAAATCATTGTTCTATTAATTACAGTTAATCCGTAAAGTTTTATATAGCTGGTGAATTTTTGTGTATCTTTACATTATGCAGGAAAAAGGCGATGTCATGAAAACCGTCGTGAGGGGACATCATGGAGCTATACCTGTTCCAGTCGTTTTTCAGAATGGGTAGGTGTCAAATTAAGTCGAATTTTTGATAAACGTTGTGTTACTGTTGCCTTTTCTGAGAGTCGAATACAATATGAAGCTTTTAACTTCAACGGCCAATAATTTTAAATATTTCATATGTGATTCCGCTTGGACAGCTGAGTGCCCACTCGCATTGCGCTGGAATTATACAGCTATTACACGAAACTATATCATTCCGAACGAAGTTTATACAGTGTGTCCACGTTAAGGACCTACCACCCCTGTAAAATCGTTATTATTTGATCGAATTTGAAAAACTTTTTTTTGTTGGATAGGTATTTGAATTTTTTACAGTTTTTGGGCTGTTATCTTAGCCAACTGCGACCAATTTTATTGAACCATATTTCAAAAGTAGTGGAGACCGGGTACAGAAGTAACATTTTGTACTTTCGCCTTGGTTTCTCGTTAGGTGTTATTATTTCGGTGAAATTGATATAGCCATACATAAATTTCGTTTATGTTCTATACATTAGCATCTTAAATTACCTTATTATTGTGTTTTTTGCCATTATTACAGAAACTTTGTCATTTGTTACTTTCGACCACGTTGGCGGGCCGAAAGTAACACGTTGTGGGTCGAAAGTAACAGGGCAAAGGGGTTTGTAATGAATATGATATGACATATTTAATCAAACAAATATTTATTGGAAAATTCAGTGTCAGTCTTCTCTATTCAGACTCGCAATTATGGCACACATAATTCATTGGCGCGCATTCAGTACCTATGAGACCACATTTTGCATTCGAAACAATGTAAACTTTGCTCATTCAGTCGACTATTGCTAAAATTTTCGAAACAAACGAGGTAGAAGCAATCTTCGTCGTCAAATTTATTTTCCTGGTCTACAACTGCGCTAGTATTTCTAGCTTGAATTTTTTTATATATCTATGCAATGTAACATGGCAGACATTCAATTTTTTTTCCTATGGCTCTAATTTTTTCACCATCATTAAAAAGCTCTTCAGCCGCTTTTCGATAGACTTCCATGTTAGTTGTTATTCGTGCGGTGGTTATTATGCGTTGTCGCGGCGCATTATGTTGAAATAAACACACACACATAAAAAGTTTACTTAGAGTAAATCAATACGGGGACAAAAGTAACATGTTACTTATGTACCCATAGGGCTGCGTTACTTTTGTACCCTACAGCATTTTTGTTAGAACATTAAAGATAACCTTGAAACGGAACATGCTAGACAAAAACGAATTTAAGCTCTGTAAAATCAATCTAATCGAGTATCAATATGCAAATATTCAGATTAATATCATCCCTTTAATACTACATAAACATTAAATAAGTAAACGTCAAAAAATTTACTTTTGATTTGTGAAATCACGTAGCGTCCTCTCACACGATCTAACAGTGCGTGGCGCGAGCGGCGATTGAATGCAACTGAAGGTGGCTGCATGGGCTATCGCCTGACAGCAGCTAAGTGGTGTTTTGAAAATTCTTTAAACCTACAGAGCATTTGTTACTTTCGACCCGCCGTTACTTTTGTACCCGGTCTCCCCTACTATTAGGGATTTTTTTTCGCAAACAATAACGATGGATTCTTGAAACATACCTGTACCGATTTTCATCATCATAAAACAGAGTATGTCCGAAAAATCAATTATTATTTTTTTCAATGTCATTTTTGAAAAAATTACGAATTATCATTGAGGATTACTTTGAATATATCTGTACTAAGTTTCAGCATCGAAATATTCAATGTGTCTGAGGAAAAAATAAAAGAGGATATGCTTGTCAAAATATCAATCTAGAGCAGTTCAGAAAAGTAGTGAACAATAATCGTCGATGTAGTGGAAAGTGTATTAGAGAATTCGGTGAATTAATAGAAATGACTTAGGTATATTTAACTAACAGCTCGGTATTCACTAAGAATGACAAAATTATATATTGATTTATCATCTGTATGTTATTTTTTCTCGGGATCCCTGTGCAGAGATAAGTTACCTTCGAAATCAAGAAATAACAGATATGTATAAAGAAATTTTCAATGAGAAATCATAATTGGTTTTTTCCGATAATACAATAATAGTACATTTTTTTAAAGATATTTTCAATTAAAAAAAATTGGTTTTATAGACAGCCTGTATTTTATGATAATAAAAATTAGTACGGGTATGTTCTAAGTGATCCTGATTCAGAATCCATCATTATTTTTTGTGAAAAAAATTCTTAATAGTACTTCTTGAAATATGGGTCGATAAAATTAGTCGCAGTTGGCCACGATAACAGCCCAAAAATCGAATGGTTGCTAATTATTTGGGAAATCTAAAATTTCCAAACAATTTTTCGCTTAGATCTAGCTTTATGAGTTCAGACACATTTATCTTTGCGTCCATTCTTAAAGGGGTGAATGTTAAAAACATAAAGATAAAAATAATGATAATAATAATAATGAACTTCATTAATAGGCTATACACGTCAATTGTAAAAATATTTAAGACTTCAATACAAAACAATTCATACATGTATACACATACACATCACACATAAGTAACTAAAGTAATCAAATAGTCATACGCGCATGTACACGTACAATATACATTCATCAGTGTGCCAAAATAGTCTGGAAGACAAAGAAAATAATATAAATAACAAAAAAATTTATAGATACAACAACACAATATAAAATTTCTCATTGGCATTTTCCTAATAAATTAAAGTAGAATACTATTCAGACAACTCCCTCAGTTCCTCAAGACTATATGACGCTTTTTTGAGAAGCAAGTGTTTTTACTATGGAATTTTTGCTTACTACTGATATTCCTATGTATTTGGGGAGTTTAATAAATGTATATATGTATATATATATATATATATACATATATATATATATATATATATATATATATATATATATATATATATATATATATATATATATATATATATATATATATATATATAGAAAGCAGAATTCTTCGTGTTTAACCGAAACACGTTCGTGGCAATAAAATCAAGTACTAGGACATTTATCTGAAACTAATCAAACAAACCTCCTAGCGGAGCTGGTTTTACGAGTTCACGAAACATCGAAATGCCTCCATACATCATACACCGTCTAAGATGTATGGAGGCATTTCGATGTTTCGTGAACTCGTATAACCAGCTCCGCTAGGAGGTTTGTTTGATTAGTTTCAGATAAATGTCCTAGTACTTGATTATATATATATATATATATATATATATATATATATATATATATATATATATATTAATATATATATATATATCTATATATATATATATATATATATATATATTTATATATATATATATATATATATATATATATATATATATATATATATATATATATATATATATATATATATATATATAAATTCGATGGACGATGAATCAACTCTGTGGTAGTTCATATTTATATTAAAAAAAATTGAATAATAAGAAAACAACTTGTCTAAAAACCACAAAATGAAAATAACTTTTTATTCGACTAGTTTCGCCTGTTACAGCATTATCAAGACTGAATACATAATTGCAAAGACATCGCTTGAAAATATATAAGTATTTCGGTTCGGTACCTGGGGGTGGTAAAATGTAATCGATGGGTCCAAGTTATCAGAGATTTAACAGTGGGGAGTGGTTTAAGTCTAACTGGTCATTAAGAAGAATGTAATTATGGGATTTTTGGATCTTGTTTATTTCCATGGCTTCCAGGAAGTTCATTATCATACCTTTATCACAGTAATGAAGAATTTTTGGTTTGAAAGAGGATGAGATGTTATGTTTTTTTGACTCTAGATGTTCCCTAAATGCCGATTGTCCGTTTTTTAGATGTTCTTTCAGCCTGGTTTCAAAACATCTCCCGGTCTGACCTATATATGTTGAATTACATTCTTCACAGTCCATTCTATAAATTCCTCTTCTCTTCATTGGATCGACTTTTGACATTTTGTTATTAAAAATCATTCTATCTAATCTGCTGTGACTCGAAAAAGCAGTATTCAAATTATTATTTTTAAAGAATTGAATGATCTTTGAAGAGGGGATGTGCGTATAAGGGATGCTCACAAACTCTTGTACATTTTTGTTATTGCAGTATGGTCCATATAATTTCAAATTGATAAAATGTTTCTCTTTTTTCTATTTATTATTTTTAGTGGAAAATCATTATTAATACCTATCGCGCGAATCACGTCAATTTCTACCATATGGTCTAAAAAACATATTATTTTTTGGTACCGCTATGTGGATGATATCTTGGTTGGATTCAATGGGACAGACCGACATATTAAATTATACCTAACATATCTAAATTCAATACATGATAAGATCAAGTTCACAGTAGAAACAGAACAAAATAATTCGTTAAATTTTCTCGACCTAACAATATCGAAACAACAGGATAAATTTTCATATAGAATATTCAGGAAACCTACTTTCTCAGACGCCATCATAAGTTATAATTCTTTCAGTCCAATTAGCCATCGACTCGCGGCTCTTAACTCAATGATTCACAGGGCTTTTTCGGTTCCTTTATCAAAACAAGACCTTATGGTAGAAATTGACGTGATTCGCGGTATTAATAATGATTTTCCACTAAAAATAATAAATAGTTTAATTTCGAAAAAAGAGAAACATTTTATCAATTTGAAATTATATGGACCATACTGCAATAACAAAAATGTACAAGAGTTTGTGAGCATCCCTTATACGCACATCCCCTCTTCAAAGATCATTCAATTCTTTAAAAATAATAATTTGAATACTGCTTTTTCGAGTCACAGCAGATTAGATAGAATGATTTTTAATAACAAAATGTCAAAAATCGATCCAATGAAGAGAAGAGGAATTTATAGAATGGACTGTGAAGAATGTAATTCAACATATATAGGTCAGACCGGGAGATGTTTTGAAACCAGGCTAAAAGAACATCTAAAAAACGGACAATCGGCATTTAGGGAACATCTAGAGTCAAAAAAACATAACATCTCATCCTCTTTCAAACCAAAAATTCTTCATTACTGTGATAAAGGTATGATAATGAACTTCCTGGAAGCCATGGAAATAAACAAGATCCAAAAATCCCATAATTACATTCTTCTTAATGACCAGTTAGACTTAAACCACTCCCCACTGTTAAATCTCTGATAACTTGGACCCATCGATTACATTTTACCACCCCCAGGTACCGAACCGAAATACTTATATATTTTCAAGCGATGTCTTTGCAATTATGTATTCAGTCTTGATAATGCTGTAACAGGCGAAACTAGTCGAATAAAAAGTTATTTTCATTTTGTGGTTTTTAGACAAGTTGTTTTCTTATTATTTAATTTTTTTAATATATATATATATATATATATATATATATATATATATATATATATATATATATATATATATATATATATATATATTCTTCGATAAACGATTAAAGCAATAGATATAATTCTGATGAGGGTCCAAAAATGCAGAATCATTAATCTATTATTTCAATCGTACATTGATGATAATTATAATACATCTAGGCCAAGCTACAGAGATTTTTTCATGTAAAAAGTGTTAGAAGAAAACCAGCTCCGCCATTGTTTTTAAAATAGTTCAACGTGATATAGTGATATGTTTTTCACTCGACTTTATTATTTATATCTTTGTTTTCAACAATTTTATGCAAAAAATGGTGTCAATAGACTTATTGTAGAAAATGAAAAGACGAAAAAAATGAGAGGTCGGACGACCCGATCAGACCCTTAGTCTAAGGGAAAATTGGAAAAAACCGGCCAAAATGCAGTTTTTTCAAAAACTCATAACTCGGTTATTTTTTGAGTTGAAGCGTAGATCCTCCGGTTAGTATTATTTATCAATATAAACTTTATTTGTGCGAAGAGCAGGAACTGTCCGATGGATATTTTTTGATCTGTGGCCATTTGAATATTTTACTATGCAATTTTCCAGCAGACCTGAATGGGACAGGTTTGTTTACAAAAAAGATTTTGAAAGTAGATTTCTCATAGTTCAAAATGTTGATCTTGGTTTTACATGAAAACGCTGAGAAATATGTTCAAAATAAAGCTGAACATGACGAAAAACGACCGAGAAATAACCGTCATGTTCAAAATGCCGACGCTTTCTAATGTCGTGCTTATCCTTGCCTGCTGCTCTACCCCCACTTTTCAACTATTCCCACGCGCTCGGCCATTTTTCGTCATGTTCAGCTTTATTTTTAACATTTTTCTCAGCGTTTTCGTGTAAAACCAAGATGAACGTTTTGAACTATGAGAATTCTACTTTCAAAATCTTTTTTGTAAATTGAAATCGGACCATACTTGTCGCATTCAGGTCTGCATGAATCAAGTCGAGTGAAAAACATATCACTATATCATGTGGAACTATTTGACAAACAATGGCGGAGCTGGTTTTCTTCTAACACTTTTTGCACAGAATGCTCACTCTAAATCTCTGTAGCTTGGCCTAATCAACAAACAATTAATTTCATTGTTCATTCCAAAAGTTTCATTGGAACTGACTGAACTGTAATATTATTATTGTATTTTTGTGTTTCTATAAAATTCAGATTAGTTAGATTGGCTGGAATTCGGTAGCATGTTTTGGAGCTTAGATTTTCAGTTACACATCCGTATTATGTATATATTACAGTTTTTCATTCGAAGTTTTTACTTAATCTTCCCACCATAAATATACACAGATTATTCAAAACTTACTTTTCGTTGTATTTTCTCTTTTGATATTTATCATGATTTTTGTGAACAATCAACACATAATAAAATATTTATTTCACATTATTGAGTGCCAAACTTAGTTTGCGAACTCAATGAATTTCTAAGAGAGTAGTAAACAATTTTTCTCTTCATAAAATTCGTATTTTATAAAAGCTTTCTAAAGATTATTCAGCAACTATTGCTTGTTTCTGATTGTTATATCTATCAGGTCCTCGAAATCTTATCTGTTCATTATTCACCATTTTTCATCTATTGTCTGACATTCGAAATAAAATGTTTTTATTCCATCATCATGTTCCCAATAGTTGAGTCTTCTGTAATTGAGTTTTAACCATAATTTTTCCAAGATTTCGGTCGAACTGTAATTGTTCCAACACTTTCAGAAATGTGGTTTTCGTCTCAATGATGATGCATCATTGACTTATCCGTTTGTTTCCGTTCCAGAACAGTCTCGGAGTTGCGGTGTTGAATGTTGTGGTTTAAAATACTTATAACTGCTCTTTCATAAATTCTTTGTCTTCTACTTCCCATTAGTCCCTCTATCAGTCGGACAATTTATTTTCAACTAATGGGTTCAAATGAAGCGAATAAAATTTGATTCCTCCGTCATTAGGTTTTTTTATCAGGATGTGAGATTTTTTATTTCGACAGTATAGTCTTGAGAGTATATATTTAACCTCCTGTGGAATATATTCAAAATTGGTATATTTTGGGAGAAATTTAATCATATATTTTTCTATAACTTCCTATAGGTACTCCATAATAGTTCATTATTTATAGAAAGTCCAGGATTTCTTGTAACTAAGAAAATTTATTTCATTAATACTCATAAATTCAATTCGTAGAATATATTCGAAAATATGAAGTCAATAATTGTTATTATCATGGAAAAACTGAAAATGTTGAACCTTTTTTAACTATATGATTGTTTCATTATTTATGGTATTTTGTAGAAAATAATTTCGGAGGCTGGGAGACTGAGGTCAATAGCGATTTGATTTGTTATAATAAATAAAGTTGATTTCTCTCTCTCTCTCCCTAATTTCGAATTCATATAATTTTTTGATTTTGACTGACCATTATATCTCATTACTACTTAAAATACAAACAAAATGTGTATGTATTTCAAAAAACATAGATAAATAGTCAGAAAAATTAGCAAATTATTCAAAAGTGTGAATTTTGAGTATACTTTTCATTATACATTTTCACATTTACATTGTATTCCCCAAGAATTATAATTTTCAATATCAATTCGATACTAAGGGTGATTGCATCTTTATTTCTAAATAATTTCAGCATAACAATCATTCAATTACAAGAATTAAATTTATTGAAACTCAACTCTTTCTTTCGATCTATTCGCCATTATTTAAACTAACTTTCGCGAACGGTAAAAAATAGTTCAAGGAAATCAACAAACCATATGAATGACTAACAACTCCACATACATCAATGGCAATATCCTCTGTTCTGAAGTCTCTGTACTTTTTATGAATAATGATAATATTGTTATTTCTTTGAACTTTATTTCCGAAACCTATGTCAAGGTTCCTGCTCAGGTAAAGCGGATTGTTTCAGAGGTTTAATGATTCCAGTGTCGATGACGAGAATCGACCATGCTTCAAAAGTTTTCATTTTTGTTTCTATAAGTTTTTTCAATTTTCTACACTCTTCAAATTTTCTAAGAGAGTTAAATATTACAAAAAAATATGTTTTCTTTATCCGTTACTAGGTCTCAATAAATCTAGTCATTTTACTTCACACAAGGTAGATATTTAAAGTGTTGTTTCATGTATGAAACAAACGCAGTGTGTTTTCTACAGTGACCTAGTGGAGTTTAGTATTCAATCATTATGTAATAATTGCTGACAGCATTTGCAGTAACATTTGTTACTGTCATTTTCATATATCTTGTTAGGTGCCGTAAAACGAAGCTATATAGAACGATATTCACGAAACCTATTTTATACATTGAGTAAATCGTGTGCCTTAAGATTTCACGGGCTAGAAGTAAGTGAAAGTCAAATTAACCTTTCAGTCATATTACACCTTTCAGTAATATAATTTTTTTGCTATTTTTGCCGTTGCACACTCGGAATGCGGATATTCATCAAACAAGTAATAATTTCGATAGAATGAATACTATTTGGAGTTTTGTTTGGCATTACTTATAACTTATATAACTTAAATAGGTTACATGAATATTCGTTGAATAAGTATCAATCTCGATAAAATGAATACTATATGTAATTTTGATTGGTATTAGTTATAAATTATTCAACTTGAAGAGGTTCCATGCGATTACACAAAAAGGTGATATTGCCATATAACAATGAAGTATTCCATCCATATTAGACCCAGCTATTAGCCGAGAGGTCAAGCGCGTTTATTAGCAGTCGGGAGACCCCAGGTTCATACTCAGGAGTCCATAGGTATACCACGAGCTTTTCTCAAAGATTTCCTGATGGCATAAGATAGTCACAGCTTGCATACTCGCAAAGTCGAATGCTGGAACAGTATTCATACTGTGATTCCTACCTCAACTCCTCTCCATAAATATCAGGTCCCACTCATCCTTAGTGCGCTTGTACATGCAAGTGCATCCTATGATCTGCCTTAAGAAGTTCCCGTCCGTAACTCCAACAGCCCGCCTCCTTCACAGAAACTGAACAATTTACCCCTT
>JARQZK010004493.1:0-37500 GCA_030704885.1 Cynegetis impunctata | reverse complement strand
TTTGTGTTAGTGTTTGATCGTTAGTTCGGAAAGAGTTCTGGATCAATTAGCTGGATTATTTCCGCAAAAAATATAAAAACAGGAAACCTATTCAGGAAGTATGTCGCACGATCTGAATTTGTGCCGCTCGATGAAAATTGGTTCCAGTTTATACAACTTCCACTCCTTCATTGTCAGTACATTATGAATCATTCTGAGATCTTTCTTCAGAAATTTATGCAGAAATTTTGAAAGGTTTCATTCTTTTGAAAACGGATGTATTTTATAGTGCTAAAATAACGGTTGAAAATACTAACGAAACTGTGATTCCGTGCCTTTTTTTAAATATAGTTTCTATAGATTGTAGATATATTTGTGGTTATACGATCGGTTTATTGATTTCGGGTAAATTTCTGAGTTTTGTGTCAGAATTCATTGTTTGTTGGAAGCCGAATGCCTTGTTGAATATTTGGAATTTGAATGTTTTCATATTATTTATGAAACTGAAGTTAATTGATATTTTTTCACAGAATCTGAAACTTTAAATCGATTCAGTTGTTGATGAAATATGTCCATTTCGGTTGACATCTGGAAGAATAGAAACGTTGAATTCGTTCAAATATCTGCATCATTGTTCGTTGGAATTAGTTGAATTGTTATCATAGTGTATCCACCCACTTTTATTCTATCAAGATATGTTTT
This sequence comes from Cynegetis impunctata, assembly GCA_030704885.1. Taxonomy (NCBI): domain Eukaryota; kingdom Metazoa; phylum Arthropoda; class Insecta; order Coleoptera; family Coccinellidae; genus Cynegetis; species Cynegetis impunctata. Next base: position 36,819 of record JARQZK010004493.1, on the reverse strand, counting down.
CAGTTGCTACAATATACGGTTTGATGTTTTAAATTCCCATGTTCTTTGGATTATAGCAAAAACTTCTTCATTCATTACTGTATCAATCATTTTCCGAGATATTCGAGTTTATAGGGGAATAATTTGAACACGAATTCTGTAAAAATTCTACATAGTACTAAATATGTAAGGAACCACATTTCATCTTCCGCAAAGTCGATTCTTTCTCAATTCACAGGCTGCACTCTTAACCTATCTGCTCTCACTAGGGACGTACAATTTAACGCCGGTCACCAACGGCCAAACTATTTGAATTGTTTGAACCACTGAAACTCCCAGACATACACAACCATCCATACCTAATCCATGATTCGAACCCAGCCGGCCAACTTCACAAATGGTTACTCTACCTCTGCTCTACAAGGCTCTCCTAACCTACTCAAACTACGAAAAACATTCTTTCATAATAAATCTAACACATTCGTAACACATTGGAAAATATAAATATTTCATTCCAAACGAACAAACGAGGCAGAAATTTATTTTACATCTTATTTACTGGTGAATCTATGAACTGCTTTCATATAATTTCGTTTGTTATCTCTCTCTATCGCTCTCTCTCTCTCTCTCTGTGTGTAGCATTACAACCCGGGGTGGGTCTTCGCTGACTTAACAATCTGCCTCCACTTGCTGCGGTCCATCATTAGTTCTTCTGCTCGTACGATGTTCAGCGTCCTCATTATTTTTTCACCGCATCCTTAGTCTTCCCAGCGGCCGCTTTCCTTCCGGGCATTCTTCCCATACCAACTTGACGACACGTTGATCTTGTCTCTTAACGTGGCCGGCCCATCTCAATCTTTCTGACTTCATTATTTTTCCTATATCTGGTTGGTTGTAAAGTTCTTCCAATTCCCTGTTAGTTTTCATTCTGTATTGCTGTGTGATGTTGTCCTTGACCGGTCCGTATATACCTCTAAGAATTCTTCGTTCTGCGATCTTCAATCGGATCTCGTTTTGTTTTGTCATCGTCCATGTTTCACATGCATACGTCATTACAGGTTCTTATTTTCGTACGGCGAGATACATTTCTTGATTTCATTATTTTTTTTTAACGCAAACAGGCATTGATTGCCTGCATGTATTCTGTTCTTGATCTATTGTGTAATGTTGTTATCAGAGGTGATCGTTGCATCGAAAATATTTAAACTGATTTACCCTTTCAAAATTGTAGTGGTACATTGTCACGTTTTGTCCTAATCTGTCTCGCCGTTCTGTTCTTGTTGTAGTCATATATTTTGTTTTATCTTCGTTGATTCGAAGGTCAACTTCTCCTGCAGCAGTTTCCAGCTTAATGAACTCTGCCTTGACGTTGATAATTGTACTTCCCACTATATGTATATCATCCGCGAAAGCCAGTATAATGCGAGGGCCTTGGTTTCTAAAGAGGAGCGTTTCTGTGTTTGCCCTTCCCACAGCACTCTCTAAAGTGATATTGAAGAGAAGTGGCGATAACGCATCTCCCTGCTTGAGACCACTGTTGATTGTATAAAAGGTCGACAGTTTTCCTCCAAGTCTTACTGCACTCGTAGATCCCTCCACAGAAGCTTTCGCAAGATTAATAAACTTTTTCGGTATGCCCAGTTCTGCCATGGCATTCCACAATTCCGCTCTCAGGATATTGTCATATGCTTGCTTGAAATCTATAAAAAGCTGGTGCATTGTTTTGTTGTATTTCCATACTTTGGTATATCTGGATTAAATTTATGTCTCCTTCGTCTTTATTCATAAGGCATGAACATACTTTTAGAAGGTGGCCTATGTTTTTTCGAGAGTGAAATGAGGTCACAAATTCAACTTATAACGTTTTTCCGTATTTCGACGGTAAATTATGTTTATATTTATGTGAATAGTACCAAACATCAGACATAATTCTAAAGCAGAGTGCTGCCTCATTTAATAACATAATTGTGCACATATGAAATACTTGGTTCATAGAGACAGTACCTACCATATGCATAGTAGTTTGACGATTGATTCAAATTGAAACCAAGAGGATAAATGTCACCTTTTTCAATGCTCCAAAACCCTATTTGGGGTTGTGAGATTCTCGTTGTATGTTATATCCAAAATAATAATGACAAAAGTTTCAGAATCTTATTGCACTAATTTGTTTATCTATGGGGGCCACAAAAGTGTATTTGTTCGCTCTTCGTTTGGTATCTAGTTATTACACATTGGATTTTTCTCATGTGTTGACGAGACTAATGTACGAATAGGCGTATCAGGGGTCCATCATTCATTATTTCTCTAATGAAATAAGTCATATATATATATATATATATATATATATATATATATATATATATATATATATATATATATATATATCATGTGTAAATAAATTGAGCTGTAAGATAGAACTATTAGATATACCAGCTCCCCAATAAACTGTGAGAAACTCTCGAGAACTGAAACTCCCAATCTGTCTGTGAAGTTTTTGAGGAAACTAGACACCATATCATTCGTGAGTGTTCAAGTCCAAATTGTGTCATAAAATTTTGGCCTTGTAGTGTCCTCTTGTTCCGCTTGTTGTTTGGTACATCATTCGATTATTGTTATTGCTTGAATTTTTTAAAATAATATTAGTTTCATTTCGTATTGAATCGTCAATTTCCTCTTCTACCATGATTCATTTTCATTCATCACAACATTTCAACATCGTCATTTTAGAGTAACTGCATCTCAAATTGTGAGTCTTGCTGCTTTGATGAGGTTCGATTTAAGTAGGTTGTTATTCAGAATGGAATTTTTGATAAACAATCAATTCCTACTTTGTAAAAGTACATTCACTTTTCCGGGTTTTAGGTATATGTGAAAAAAAAACCGAGATTTTATTGGATCGGCGTTCAACAGCTTTTTGTTTCAATTATAAGCTCTGTATTCCTTTGCAATTCAAATTATTTTATTCTTTCATCTTTGTAATATTTCTCATCGCTTTCAAATTAATCTCGACCTTAGGTTTGTATCTCAAAATTTCTTTGATGTCTGTCTCCTTCAATTTAGTTCAAGCAAAAATATCTTAGGTAAAATGAGAATGCTGTCAGGTGTACTAGCTTCCTACGCAGGAGCTCTTGGCAACTACAGCAATAAGTTTCTTATTAGCAATGAAATTCCCCTTTTATTGGAAAAGTATATAGAATAATAGAATATCAATCGTGAGTGCTTCGTGTTGAAGTAGGTCATGAGCTGTGTCACTGTTGATAGCTCTCAATTTCCTTTGCTCGTTTGGTAGCTGATAATCAATAATTATACTTAACGATTCTCTCGTAGAGTAGCTCCAAGTTCGGAAATCAACTGTTTACTAAATATATATATATATATATATATATATATATATATATATATATATATATATATATATATATATATATATACTTTTTGATAATTATTAGCAATAACAGTCTTGGTGAATCTCAAAAAAACTCGATTTTATTAAAAAGTTTACGTTTCGCCACGACATTGGTGGCTTTTTCAAAACTTTTGAAATACTGAAATTTCTTTGACATTTATTGATTTGAAAAAATTTGAATCGTTAAAAAAGACTACTATGTTTCATCAGAATTTTTTGGTTGTGGCCGTTCTCTGTTATTCATTACGTGCTATTCAGTCCAATATTAACATTCAAATCTGTTATTATTAGATGGTAAGGGAAACCACAGAAACCTTTACCCACGTAATATTCGAAATGGGTTCGAATTATTTTGATTTTTGAAAGTCTTTTGAAAAATTTAAAAGAATTTGAACCTATTTCGAACATTACGTGGGTAAAGGTTTCTGTGGTTTCCCTTACCTTCTAATAATAGCTTTCCTTGTTCAAATTCTCAATAAAAACCAATTGTTTACCATACATTTGTTGAACATATATATATATATATTTATATATATATATATATATGTATATATATATATATATATATATATATATATATATATATATATATATGTATATATAATAACCTTTCAATACAAACTTTTCCGAGTTCAATAATGCATATTCTTGGGAGGTAGAGGGTGCAGTTACTTTTTCTCACTATACGAATTTGTTTCACAATATTATAGTACTTGCCCTTTTCCTATATTTACCCATGACTTATAAATATCAAACACCACAGAATCCCAAAGTGTTTGAATAGTGTTAAGACTGAGAAAAATAATTCGATGTTCATTTGCTAATTCATTTAGGTACTACAATTTCCAAGATACATTTTATAAAATAAGAATAAATAATATAAGCAATTTTATACTATTGAAAAAAACTAATTTAATTTTTAAACAACAAAATCATGAAGAACAACATATCCATTCGTACAAATAGAACAACGGAGCTGCGACTTTCTCGATCTTCCTCAGCGAATACTAAAAATTACAAAAATGTAACAACGCCTCGTGAAACGTCCATCAAGTCCACGTCCGGTAAGATTCCTGTTCAAGACGAGAGACGTTCGCTGAACCAGACAAGGTGTGTATCAGTACATCCTGGCCGAAGTCTAGTGATTTATATAATACGTCCATCTTTCAGTTTTATAACGATAGTTTGAAATTTAATGAAAAGATTATTCGAAGAGAAACGAAGGAGTGTTAATATGTTCTCTAGTACTTAGGCAACATACTGCGTTTTAGTTAGGTTCAATAAAGTGAAGTGAGGAAGAATGGGAATAATTCTGTGATCGCAACATGAATAGCTAACCTCACCTGCAGAATTATTTGATATTTTTAATCTTTCAAAAAGTTTTTCTAGTTTTCTTCGTATAACATGCGCGCGTGTGTGTGTGTGTGTGTGTGTGTGTGTGTGTGTTTATCATACGGAAAACATTTGAAAGTAAACTGAGTCGAAGAAAATTAGAAATTTTTTTTGAAAGATCAAAAAGTATCAAATAGGTAATACTCATTTTGTGGGGTTGGCTATTCAAGTTACGTTCACTGAATTCATTTCATTCTCCCTCAGACTGGTGAATTTCAGAAACATCTAGATCTTCCTTCTTTCTCTGCCTGATTTCGTCGACTCCTGAATGTGGCCTTTTATTTCTTCTTTCGTGTGTCTCCGTCCAGTCGAACCCTTCTGTTTTGTTGACGTCGAAGAGTCATCGCAGTTGCGATCTCCGGTCGCGTGACTTTATTGTTTTGAGTCTCTATTGGACAATTGAATCCCAGCACAGCTCTCTCCATGGCCCTTTCGCAGACTGCCAGGTGGTTGGCACTGCTTTCGTCAAAGATACGTTCTCCAAATCATTTGTTGCTACTGGCACGCATGTTTCGTAAATTTTCCGTTTAAGGTTGATGGACACATCATGGTCCCTGAGGATGTAGTCGATGGTTATCGCAAAACGATGAAACAATAGACTGTTCGACTTTACTTGAACCTAAATAGTATTCATAACTTTATAAAGAAATAAAAAAACTAACTTTTGACAGGTTGAAATAAAAATGAGGAAACGCATTTCGTCATAACATTGACTTCATCTCGTACTAAACTATGGTATTACAAAACAGTCTATTTATATAAAAATTGAATATATCAGAGGGGTTCCTAGAGAAACTGAATAACAATAAGCAATCCATTCAGAGCTATTAGTTGGTACATTGAACAGATTAAGGAGAGGAGAAGGGTTTACTTCAATCTGGTCGTTAACTAGGTTTCCGGAATTTTTATATTTATTGATGTATAGGGATTCCCAACAGTTGGTTTTATGGGTACTATTTTCTACTTGTAATATATTATAATTGTGATTAAAGGTATGGTTTTCTTGAATAATATGGCACGCTTAATTAGAGTCAGTTTTCTGCTTAATATAGCTACGTTGGTATTCGTGTATTCGAGTTTTGAAATTTCTAATTGTACGTCGTATATAGAATTTTTCACAATCGTTACAGTCGAGTCTATAAACACCAGTACGTTCATCTCTATGAATTTTTGATTTGTTGTTTTTAATCAATTTTCCAATGCTTTTGTTGGTTTTATATGAAATTTTGTTTATGAAAAAACAATTTCAAGTTTTCGGAAAGTTTGCCCTAGTATGTTAAACTGTTATATACTCTTAGGCCAAGCTACAGAGATTTTTTCATGTAAAAAGTGTTAGAAGGAAACCAGCTCCGCCATTGTGTGTAAAATAGTTCCACATGATATAGTGATATGTTTTTCACTCGACTTCATTATTTATGTCTTTGTTATTAACAATTTTATGCAAAAAATCGCGTTTTTTTAGTTTTTTGCTTATAAAATTGAAATTATCAGAGTAATCGTGTTGATGTCAATAGACTTATTGTAGAAAATGAAAAGACGAAAAGAATGAGAGGTCGGACGACTCGATCAGACCCTTAGTCTAAGGGAAAATTGGAAAAAACCGTCCAAAATGCAGTTTTTTCAAAAGTTCATAACTCGGTTATTTTTTGAGTTGTAGCGTAGATCCTCCGGTTAGTATTATTTATCAATATAAACTTTATTTGTGCGGAGAGCAGGAACTGTCCGATGCATAGTTTTTGATCTGTGGCCATTTGATTATGTTACTATGCAATTTTCCAGCAGACCTTAATGCGACAGGTATGGTCCGATTTCAATTTACTAAAAAGATTTTGAAAGTAGAATTCTCATAGTTCAAAACGTTCATCTTGGTTTTCCATAAAAACGTTGAGAAATATGTTAAAAATAAAGCTGAACATGACGAAAAACGGCCGAGCGCGTAAGAGTAGTTGAAGAGTGGGGGTAGAGCAGCAGGCAAGGAGAAGTATGACATTCGAAAGCGTCGGCATTTTGAACGTGACAGTAATTTCTAAACGTTGTCAGATAATAATTGTAAACCCCCACTCTTCAACTACTCTCACGCGCTCGGCCGTTTTTTGTCATGTTCAGCTTTATTTTTAACATATTTCTCAGCGTTTTTATGAAAAACCAAGATGAACGTTTTGAACTATGAGAATTCTACTTTCAAAATCTTTTTAGTAAATTGAAATCGGACCATACCTGTCGCATTCAGGTCTGCTGGAAAATTGCATAGTAACATAATCAAATGGCCACAGATCAAAAACTATGCATCGGACAGTTCCTGATCTTCGCACAAATGAAGTTCATATCGATAGCTAATACTGGCCGGGCGATCTACGCTACAACTCAAAAAATAACCGAGTTATGAACTTTTGAAAAAACTGCATTTTGGCCGGTTTTTTCAAATTTTCCCTTAGACTAAGGGTCTGATCGTGTCGTCCGACCTCTCATTTTTTTCGTCTTTTCATTTTTTAGAATAAGTCTATTGACACCATCACGATTACTCTGATAGTTGCAGTTTTATAAGCAAAAAACTAAAAAAGGAGCCATTTTTTGTATAAAATTGTTAATAACAAAGATATAAATAATAAAGTCGTGTGAAAAACATATCACTATATCATGTGGAACTATTTGACAAACAATGGCGGAGCTGGTTTTCTTCTAACACTTTTTGCACAAAATGCTCACTCTAAATCTCTGTAGCTTGGCCTATCTACTTTTCTCGGGTATAAGTGGGTAAACTTCTGAAATTGCCATTTGGTATTTTTTCCTCTGAATGAGGCTGTCTATCATATTGGGTGAATAACCATTATTTACTGCCATTTGTTCAATTATATGCAATTCCTTCCGAAAATTAGCTTCGGACAACGGAATTTTGAAAAGCCTATGAATCATTCTATGATAAGCGGCTAATTTGTGTAAAAAAGGGTGTAGTGATGTGTTATGAATTGTAATATCTGTATGAAATGGTTTATGAAAAATTGAAAATTCGTGTTTGTTGCTTTTTCTGGTAATAGTTAAATCTAAGTAATTAATAGAATTATTAATTTCAGTTTCTAGAAAAAATTCAATACGGGGTTGTAAGGAATTAATATGAGTAATGAAATTATCCAATTGTCTATCTGTAAATAGTATTGTTTGTTGCGATAAACATACCAACTTTCGATATAAAAGTTGACGTTCGTAGTTTGTTTGTTGAAACATACCGGCTTATTACTAGTCATAGGAATATTTATTATATTAAGTGACACCAATTGTTGAACGATAGTCCATAGAAAGGTTTAAAATGCAATAAATAAAAACCATGGCGCGGATAATCAAAACACCAAAAAATAATAACTCCACAATATAGAATAGAATGAAGTACGTCGTTATCCCTACTATAGAGACTCTGCGAATCTGCTTCTATCACTCTTCCTAGGAGCCTCTGGATCACTTTTTAATTAACGGCACACGTGACATATGACTCTTGTGTTCATGGTTTGATGCGGAAACAATTGTCGAAATTTCAACGCCTGTTGATTATTACAATATTACAGTTATGATTGTTGAAATATAAATGTTATACTCACCGATGCTAACGTCATTTTTCTTTCGATTCAGCAACTCCAGGCCGAGGTTCATCCGCTCCAGAACTGGTACTCCAAACACCGTCTGTGATTCTCCCAATTCCTTGGATGGGAGGCATCGAACTCGTCCTTCCAATACGAACAGTCCACTACGCCGTCTAGCTCACGCGTCGTCTCTCGGTTACGAGTCCGATGATTCTGTAGTTAAACTAGACAGGGCCACTCATGCCTCTATTAAAAATGATATCGTCAGTGTTAAAACAATGTTGTTAAAATTGAGAAGAGTATTGAACGAGGTGAGTAAAATTTGAACTTTGACGTCGTTTGTTTGTTTGAGATAGGCCGGTCCACCCGAAAGTAATGTTGCTTATTTAACACATAGTGCATAACTACGAAGTAATTGTTTGTAAGAATTTGAACATGAGAAGCAGTCGATTACTCACTAGTGAGTTAGGATTTTCATACAGAATTTATAAAATTTTATTTGAAGAAGAAAACATATATACTTATTCGAAAGTAGTATTCACGATGAGCAAGAAATCATGTTGTTTGAGCTTGACGATATAGAAATAATATGACGGATTCCACTGGTTTGCAAATTCAACCAGAATCATGTTCCCGGACTTCCATTTTTTATGTGGTATGTTTCTGATGATATTGGGGCTCTTGTCGCTTCTTCAAGTTTTTCACTGCCGATGATTCAGTAGATCTTCGAAGATTTTTATCGACCACAACGCTTCAGAGTAATTCTAGAGTTACTGCCGGAATTACTAACTATAAAAATTTCGTACTGATTTTAAGCTATTGCATAGCTTTTATCGCGGGCTTTGAGCGCGGTGACCGAATCAAGAAATTCCGTAACGAAAATAAAACCTAACACCCCCCACTCCGCCTACCATGTAGCTCGGTTGAGAGTTCGTTTAACGTGTATGTATATGGTACAACTGTACGAAGCTCGCACGGATCGAGACGAGCTGCTCCGAAATCGGACGAATACGTAAGCAGCTGTTTGTGAGAAAGTATATAGCTGTAAAAGTAGGTATAGATATCTATCATATCTTTATAATTCCACACGCACCGCATGTGCGCGTAAGTAAACATGTAGGTTGATATGTATACATAGGTGTACCTATGTACAACAGTGAATAGCTATATAATATTACCAATATTATGACTAATATTGATATAAATATTGCACACGTTAGCGATGTTAATGTTAGGTGCTCATTTGTTGGAGATATTTGTGCGTGCTTATGCAAACTCAGAAATGTCCTACACATAGTCATGGTTGCAATTTACATTTCTCCGAATCCAAAATTGGACGAGAATATATGATTTATTCTTATTTAATTTACCATAAACCTATAGTTTCAATGATAAAAATTCCTGAATAACCTACATGTATTGTAAGCTAATACAAATATTTTAAACGATATTAACTTCCCATTTATTCGATAAAAGAAAAAAATTTATTTTTTTCTTATCGGTCACCACACTCAAAAAGTGTAACTTGAATTAATATCAAAGAAAAAACTTGAATTATTATCAAAGAAAGAGAAAAAAAATACTGCATAAATAAAAAATAAATAAATAATTATAATTGTATAATCAGTTGATAAAAAATTCTATGCAATAGCTTCACCGCGGCAGTCCCCGAATGCCACAAGTTTTTTTTTTTTTGGTTAGTTTAATGTGATTGAAATTCTTTTCTTCTAAAATGGAAGAAATTGATGAAACGTGTTTTTCTTGTTATCAAAGATATGTAGATTTTTGCACAACTTTAAAAATCAAATGAAAAGCTCTTTAATGAGATGGTAGAAAGGCGTGATTTCTTGGTTTGACCAATAGTTCTTAAATTTCGGATATCTTAGTTTAACTTTGGATGTAGAAAATTAAAGTAGGTACCTATTATTGTATTGAATCCAAAAGTGAATATTTTGCCATTCATCTTAAAATTTAATCAGGATTTTGTCCTGTAATAGTGGACAGAACGATGGGATTTAATGAGGAAAATGAATATCTAGCATAATTAATTTTCAACTTAATATTCCTAATATTTTTCTATAATCGAACACCTCGAAAGATTATTACACAGATTTTGATGCATGATTAAATAAATGCTAAAAACCTAAATTGTATTTTACCGAGTCACAATTTTCGAATGAAACATTTCCACTTCTTCTGACTTCATTTCAGTTATATTATTTTACACCTGCATTAGCTCTTGTTTCTATGAGATTGACGAAATCTTAAATAAAATTTTGAAAAAAAAATTGTGTTTCACTGGATTTCTATTTTTTTAAAACTTTCTAATTATATGCATTAGATCGTGGAACTTGATAAACAAATAAAGATTCGGAATTAATCTGATTGTTTTGTGCTTTACAACACCTATTTATATTGTATGTGTTTTTCTTTTGCATGATTTTGTTTTTTTGTTTGCATGTTTGTGGCGCAATTCAGCAAACCAATGAAGATATATTGTCGATGGTAAGTGTATTGAACAATTATTGCCAAAAATGCGTATTGAGTATAGACTAACCAGATCCCACAAGTTGCAAATATATCTTGCATATTTAATGAGACCCAATTTCTAGTCAGCAATGTTTATTTGTTCGCGTTCTTTATTATTCGTTCAATGAAATTCATATAACTCGAATTTTATTTGAATATTCTTCTATATGTGTGGAATATTTCAGTTCGAATCATAAATTATTATTGGCGAGAGTCTATATGTTTCTGTAATAATAGAGGATTCCAAGTAAGATCGACTTTCACTATTCAGCTTATCCGATAAAAATTATATTTTATGGAATGAAATATGTTTCTGAACAAAAATGGGTTGCCGTAAAAAAAAAGTTCGTGGCTATTGGCGAACGTAGATAAGCGATACGCCCCTTACCGGTGTCGAATATTACTAACGCATGGGCCATAGATTGCTTTGTTTACATCTGTTTACGTGTATTTTATATAAGAAGTTGTTGAGTTTTAATTGTGTTTAATTTTATTTGGGATCGTTTACAAACGTTCAGAAGAGATGAAACAATATTGTTGTGTATCCTATTGTTCATCTTGGGCAAAAAAAACCCGAATATAGCTTACATGCCTTTCCGAAAGCTGGACAATTCAAAGTTGTATTCCAAACAAAGTACGGAAACAAGGAAATGATGGACAGAAGAAAGATATGGATTCATAACTTGAAGATTGAAAAAAGTGTCTGAACATAAGAAAGTTGTTCTTCACAGTTTATTGAGAATAATTATTTTCCCTGCAGTAAGTTTGTGGATTTTTCCATATAGAATAATACCAACTGATGATGTGCAATTTTCAGCTAACCGAAAACGTAGGGTTTTTGAAGTCCAATGCTATTCCAATGAAAAATCTTCCACTTTTATCGGAATCTGAACCTGGGCCATCATCCAGGGATTCTAGATAATTGTATTTTCTTTCATGTAACAACCAGAGATACTATTAAAATAATAATAATAATAAATAATGTTTATATATATATATATAACATCAAGAATATGAAATGAAACTTGACTCTATAGCTAGGTGAAAACTGAAATATTCAATTGTATAACCAGGAAAACAGAGATTCTATAAAAAAAAACAGACTCTCAGAAGACCACCGTACTTTTAGGAGAGCTGTTATACGCCAGGAAAATTCAAAAAATATAATAACTCATTACGTTCAAACCATTCAAGCAGAGTATTTATGTTAATTCTTCTTTTATTTCAAGTTGTTTCTTTGAGTTTTGCTGGTAAGTACTTAGTTTTGTAATACTCAAAACCTCTTCAGTTGGTAATGAAACTACACATGTCAGAGATGTTTTCTTGAAACTTTTGAAAGTTTTTTTACTTTTTAAATAAATAGTTGTTCTATCATAAAGCCTTTTCATGATGTATACATAGTTCTTCTAACCAATTAATTTATTCGTCCTCTCCTTCATTTTATTATTGATTTTCATGTCCAATGATAAAAACTCAGTGTAAATTTCAACTTGATGTAGTTGTAGGTAGGTTATCTACTGTTGAGCAGAGATAATATTGTCCTCAATCGAAACACAATGAGCCACTGGAAAATACGAAGTCCAAAAAAACACAAATTACGAAGCTAAACGTTCGAAAACTAAAAATGAAATGAACGTAAATACCGTTACCAAACAATGTAAACAAACCGTTAATGGCCCATGGAGTAGTACCGATATTAGCCGTTCCGGCGCTACGATATTAATTTCAGACGCCAATAATCAATTAAAATTACAAAAAGTAATTATTTTTCAAATTTCTCCAAACGAACTTAACCCTGAAGGAAAGCATATAATCTACACAAAATGAACAACTAGATTGCGTACCTTTTTTTGGTACCTATTACCTGGTTGCCGTGTATGAACACGTGATATGTGATATTAGTTATTGCGCACATCTGATAACCACTTGAAATATATATTAAAATTAAAAGGTAATTTTATTGCACATACAGTTGTGTAGGGTTGCTTGCAAAAATCCGTTCATAAATAACGGATGCCAGTCTTTTAAATTAAAAAATTGGAGCGAGCAATCATGTATGACAGTTAATGAGCATGTTATTTATTATACAGAAAATTTGAAATGACGAAAAGAAGTGTTTCTCATGCAAATTAAATGATTCTGTAATTGATTAATGAAAACACTTTTGAACCGCTTTTAAATATAGTGACGTACATGTAAATGAAGATTTAATAGAGCTTATAGGTTATCACTCCTCGTGTTAAAAGAAAGTGTTAAGGTATTTGATCAATAACGTTTTTGATTGTTATCGTTAAAGCCTTGATTACACAAGTTCTGGCGATTCTGATCCCGAATAATGTTCTATTATTAATCTTTTTTTTATTACTTTTTCATATTATCAAAAAAATATTTATGATTTTCTCAGTGAACATGTGGTAATAAATTCATTTTTGAAGAATGTTTTTCTTTTCTCTCTATTTTAAGGATGGTTTTCTCTGCTTCACTTTGATATATAATGCAAAGTTTTGTAGAACTTTTTTCATTAAAATTAATGAGAGAATCGTTTTTCCCTTTTCTATAATATGAGTAGAAAGCATGCGCACTCTGTTATGGTGCGTATCCACCGGAGAAAAGTTACCAACTTTTGTGTTGTCAACACGTGTTGGTAGAAAAAGTTTCTGTAATTACCTCGTGTTAGCAACAAAACTTGGAAACAAATGATGGACACAATGTTTCTGTTTTTGGCGGGTAACCATCAAGAGAATGCGCTTGTCGCAGATATTTTTTTCCTTTGTGAATACACTCTCATTTAGAAACATTTGTTCGAAACAGAAGCATGTCTATGGCGAGCTACACACGAGCGTCTATGTCTTATTACACCCACGTGCATCCAAAAACGTGCAAACAATAACGTGCAACCTGATTGCGTACACACGTACGTACAAAACCATAGTTTTGTCCAGTCTGCTAAAATGTTTGGTCAGATGTCGGAGCAGGAGGAATATTTAGCTCTGGTGGCAGTGGCGTGCACAAAGAAAAAGGAAAATGAAAATCGTCGCCGAAAGTGGTCTAAAGGTTGGTTTCTAGAACGACAAAATTTTTCTCACATTCACCTGTTAGAAGAATGGAGGTTAGAACTAGTGGACTCTCGTAATTACTTACGAGATGGACGAAGAAACCTATTCGTAACTATTGGACATGGTTATTCCATTAATAAAACGTCAAGACAAAATGATGAGATTGGCAATAACTGCAGAAATTACTGCAAGAAATTACCAAGATTTAAAATTCACTACTTCAATATCTCCGTAAGCCTCACCATACCACTTCTCTTATAGATAAAAACTTTTTTATTTTATCTCCGAAACCCATCACGAAGACTATTTATTTTAGCGACCACTGTACTTTTTGTAGCATTTGATTGAATGATTTGCAGCTTCTCTAACAATATTTTGTATGCTTAATTTTTTTATTTCGGCTCAAATAGTGCTTTTATTTTGTCTGCCACAAGCAGGGTAGGTCCCTGTACAACTCCACAAATTCCTGTAGAAATTCCCGGTACATTGTTCTGCAGTCAGACATAATGATGAAACTATCTGCGAATATTTTAAGTAAATATTATACAAATTCTTGAAATATTTAACTTATTATTTTAAATACCTACTACAGTAACAAAATATTTCATAAACTTAACCGCCGCTACTGATTTAAAAACGCACACTCCTCGGTAATTTGCATCCACACGTAGAGACTTGAATGCATTCCTTGGAATGCGCATCCAAAAATTCAAGCGGACATTCCTGATGTTCCTGAAAACATCAACGCGGCATTTGTCTGGGTTCTGCATTTAAGAACGTGCATTTTCTGCATCCACATTAACGTTATTGGTTGCACGTTCTTAGATGCACGTTGATGTATTGAGACATTGACGCCCGTGGGTAGGGGCCTTATACGTCACGTGGATTCACAGGAATGAATTAGCTTGCATAATATCATGGTCGGTCGGAGACATTGTCGATGGTGTTGACAGCTTGCTTTTACAGAAATATTTCTCAAATTGTTTTCATCTCGGTGTAGACACAATGGAAACAAAAGTTGGCGACTTTCTGGAGAGATTCAAACAGTTGGAAACACTTAAGTTGCCAATAATTTCTGTGGATACTCACCATTACATTTTACAGCTTTGTGGTTCAGAGCTGTTGTACTGCGTCCTCTATCGCTTTAAGTAGTACTCGCAATGCCTCTCTGTCATACATGTTTACTGTTATTTATGAACGGATATTTACAATCAACTCTTTTACTGCATTTGCAAAAAAATTACCTTAATTTTAATATATATTTCAAGTGGTTAGCAGATGAGCGCAATTTCTAAAATGAACTTACCTGTTTTTTTACACGGCAACCAGGTAAAAGGGATCAGAAAATGGTAGCCAAGCTAGCTGTTGCATATTGTGTATATTGTATGATTTCCTTCGGAGTTTATTTCGTTTGGCAAAAATATCAGTGAATTTTGAAAAGATAACTATATTTTGTAATTTTAATAAATTATAGCCATGAACATTTTTTTTACGGCAATCCTCTCGATGTATGTCCAGAAATATATTTTATTCGATAAAACACAATTTTTATCCGGTAAACAGAATGGTTAAAGTCGTTTTAACTTGGTATATTATACTAGAATTTCTGATTTTTGCTATTTTCATAAATATTTTATACTTCTTTCAATTTGAAGCAATTTTAGTTTATATACAAGATACATAGAATATACATAGAAGGTCCTGTAGTTTGATCCTAAAATACTTAAATTTTCAGTCTGAAACTCACAACCCATTCGAAAATCAATCAAATGGGCATTTCAACGGTTTTAGCTCAGAAACGAACAGTTGTAGCGAGACTGAAGAGGATTCTGGAAAGATGGAATTGAATGATCTTCGTCGGCAGGTGCTATTTTTGCAAGGTCAGTTGGAAGATAAGGAAAATACGGTGCAGTCACTGCAAGAGCAGATGACGAAGATGTGCGTAGACAGCTATTTGTCAAATTCTGCGCCTGCTTCAACGCTTCATACAGATAAGGAGATGTGCAACGCAGCGACTCAGACTGAGAGGGTGAGTGAATAATAATTTGATTTAACTGATCGCATTTGACGAAAAAGAAGTGACGAGAATGACAATGTAATTTCTGTTTATAAATATTTCAAATTCAGTGCCGCGAAATTCGTGACTTCCTCCAACATTTGAGATAGTCACGAATTTCTTGAAGAAACGTCAAATTCTTAATAAATTCGGTTTATAAACTGAAATGGCTTCTTAGTGCTAAGAAAAAAGAAACCAGTAAAAAAACAACACAGGCGCACAGGCAGAAACGTTTCAAGTAATATATATATATATATATATATATATATATATATATATATATATATATATATATATATATATATATATATATATATATCTATATATATAGATATATATATGTATATATATATATATATATATATATATATATATATATATATATATTATATATATATAATATATATATTATATATATATGTATATATATATATATATATATATATATATATATATATATATATATATATATATATATATATATATATATATATATATATATATATATATATATATATATATATATATATATATATATATATATATATATATTTATATATCTAATATATAAAATTCTCGTGTCACGGTGTTAGAAGTTAAACTCCTCCAAAATGGCTAGACCGATTCTCTTGAAATTTTTTGTACATATCGGGTAGGTCTGAGAATCGGCTAACATCTATTTTTCATCCCCCTAAATATTGAGGGTGGTCCAACCCTTAATTTAAATTTTTTGTTTTTCAGACAAAATTTTATGTTCTATTTTTTTATGATGTGATTCAAAAATACATACAACCCCTCTACGATCAACCCCTATTCTTTATTTGTTAAACTCCTCCGAAATGGCTAGACCGATTCTTATAAAATTTTGTGTGCATATCGGGTAGGTCTGAGAATCGGCTAACATATATTTTTCATCCCCCTAAATGTAGAGGGTGGTCCACCACTCAATTTTTATTTTTTGTTTTTCAGACAAAATTTTCTGTTTATTTTTTTTAATGATCAACATTCAAAAATACATACAACTCTAAATTTTCACCCCTCTACGATCAACCCCTATTTTCATTTGTTGATTATAAACTTTAATTTTTGTGGCAAGACTCTTATTTTTATTTTCTCATGACTTAGAATGAAAATTCCATCGCGAATTTAATTTTTTTTAAAAATTGTATTCACATATCCACAATAGGGATCAACAGTAGATAACTATCTAGATAGATAGATAGATAGTTAGATAGAAAGAGATACATCGGCAGATAGATGAATAGATAGATAGATAAAAATAATGTATATGGCAGAACAACGTTTGCCGGGTCAGATAGATTGATAGATATGTAGATAGATAGATATATAGATAGAGACATAATTAGATAGATAGAAAGATAGATAACTATCTAGATAGATAGATATAGATACATCGGCAGATAGATACATAGATAGATATAAAAATAATTTATATAGCAGATCAACAATCTTCAAAAAATTTTTATTCTGGCCATTACTGAGAATGATCTTTCACCGCTTGCATTTCTAGGAAAGGTTAAATAAATTCTCAGAATTATGTTCAACTTAGGGAATGTTGCAATAATATTATTTTCCTGAATAAATGACCACATGGATACCAGCGAAATAATATTTTCTTTACTTATAAAAGTCTTAAATTGTAATATTTCATTGTTCTGTTCTGCTAGGTTCAACTCTTGTTCATAACATTTTAATTCCTCTATTAAAGAGTCACTAACATAACTATCATGAAAACTTGTTTCGAATTTGTTGTTGATAGTTTTATATCTCTCAGAAATTTTTTTTATGTACATACATAACAAAAATATTAACTTTAAAATGTTCTTTACCACTGAATCTTGAGTGTAATTTTGACCTCAACCTAGTAAAATTATACTCCTGCTGTATAATAGAAGTGGTCGGTAAAAATATTAAAGAAAAAAAAAAATATATATATATATATATATATATATATATATATATATATATATATATATATATATATATATATATATATATATATATTTATATATTTATATATATATATATATATATATTATATATATATATATATATATATATATATATATATATATATTATACATACATACAATTTTCTGCACCCTATTGAAATCAAACTTAATTTCAGGTTCGTCCAGTATCTGTTGGTCCCTCTTCACATAGTTCTCAGGTTGAGTCATCTGCAGGGTCTTTAGTCAGGTGAGCTCCATCGATTACCTAAAATCGTGAACTTACTGACTGTTTTTGTTCAATTGCCGATTACATCTTATGAAAATTTTTCATCTTATCTTATATTATGGAATACGATAGTCCACTAACAGTGCAAATATTTATGTGCATTTTGAGTACATTAGATTGCACATTAAATTTGAAAATTATTCTTTAAATTCCTTAGAACGGAAATACGAAAAAGTTTTGAGAAAGTATCATTTTGTTAAATAATATTATTATATTATATTATTAACTGATTTTTCAATTCTATTATCACACAAACATATTTTGGTATGATAGATGCAATGATATCATTGATTGCTCGAATTTTAGTTAGTTAAACTGAGGCATAAAAAATTACAAACCGTAGGCCAGAGAATTCAAAAGGCTATTCAACAATTATAATGGAGAATAATTTCATTGTTAAGTACGCAACTGTTATAAAAAGTAGTTCTTGCTGTTTTAGAACAATTACTTCAGAAATTTGTTGGCCAATAGTACAGTTATTATCATATACAATATTTGTGAGATATTGTTTTGATAGCTGTGATAAAGTTTGTTTATGAACTGAGGAGATTTTTTTCCGTGAAATCTGAATTTTTTTGCGGGTAAACATAATTTTTTCGTAATCCCGTACTGTTATTTTGATTCAACGGTATTCAGATGACAATTGAAAAGTCAGTGTTAACGGCCGCCGGCCGTTATAATTTCATAACGGCCGGCGGCCGTTAAGAAATCACTTGTTCAAATATTTATTTCAAAACATCATTCTGCTTACAATAATAACATTGAAATCTTGGTCCACAGCGAGTTGGGAGAATAAACCTCTGATTTTCATTTCGCATAGGCTAATAATAAATCTTCATTAACCACCTTTACATTCTTGCTTTTACGCCACATTTCAAAATTTTCATACTCTTTTTGATATCGCTCTTGAGTAATTTTCGGCAGTTAATCAACACTCGCTGCACTGCACATCATTCTCCCAATACTTCTAAAGGAATTTGATTTTGTTCCTCAATTTCATCAATTTCATCCATGGTCGTCGTTAAAGCGAACTTGAGAACACAAAAAACGGACGTTGTTTATAAAACTGTCAAACTGTTCCATGACAACAGAGTGCACGACGTTGGGATTTTTCTTTAGAATTGCGAGGTTCGGGGTTTTTTCTTTCTTCGGAATCAAAATATAATCTTTTAACGGGATTACGAAAAATTTTTAACGACTCACGACCGATACGCAAAAAACGGATTCGGTTAGTTATAATAATCCATATATCCAACCTCATCCGTTATTTGCTACATATCGGCCTTGTTACGTTAATAACTATATCAGCCGCTGTGGGCTAGACGGTCTAGGAAAGAGTCGGTACCGGATTCGATTCCTGTATAGATATGGATATTTGTGAGCTTTGAAAAGTTTCAGTGTCTCAAGTATGTTTAATAATTTGGCAATGACTGGGATAAGCCGTTTGGCGTAAAGCTGTAGATCAAGTTTTAAAAAAAAAATATTGTCCAGGATGTACAGAATCCCGTCAATCTCACTGTTATATATTATATATGATGAATATAAACATTTGTTATTCTTCTATTCAATATAGATAGATTGATAGATTTATTTCTCCACATTAAATACAAAATATACAATAGTGACAAGTAAAACTGACAAAATAAGAAAAACAATAGTTGCAGTTATTACATTTAAAATAATCATTTCCAAAATTAAAACATCTAGTTAGCAACGTCACATAAGTGAGCGTAAAGCAGGACTTCTAAACGACAAACTGGTAACAAACGTAAAGTGGCTTTGAAAATATAAGATTTAATGAATATGGCATGAAAAGTACCTACAGCAAATATAATTTACATACTTAAAAAGTCGAATGGTAAGGCGTTAAAATTGTGGCAAACTTAATGACAGTAGTAGGTTATGTGCTTATAGGACAAACACAAAAAATTTAACGAAATAGGAAGTAACTCATTCAAATTTCTTTTTTATAAGCTTTAATAATAACGATATAATAATTGTAACGAAGTTCCTTACGGTAGGCTTGGAGAAGATAGGGATTTCGCTGCGCGACCAAACTGAAAATTATGTGGGACTAAAACCGTAAGCATGAAGCCGTAACGATAAAAACGTTGACTCACACAAGGGAGTAGCGTATAACACGTTTCTCTTTCTCCCTCTTTCTTTCCGTTCTCTTATCCCTTGTCTTTCTGATTCCGTGCTGGCCGGCGTTCCCGTTGTTCGAGAGTTACCACGCAGGCGATTCACAATGAAGCCTTTTCTTTTATGCATATAACTTTTACGAAATTATTTTGTATTAGTTATATGCATAAAAGAACAGATTACGACAGGAATCAGATATGGCATAATGAAAAGATGAAGCATTACATATTTGTTCCATAAAATAATGACTACGTATAGTAGGTTTATAATTCCATTATATAGCGTGGCGATACGTTACACTCTCGTTATATACACTTGCGTCATTGTTCAACGTTGCACTGACGGCCGAGTGGTCTGAGTACTGAACACTGGTATCGTTTTACTGGGTTCGAATCGCAGAGGTGACTCCAGGCTTTGTCATTTATTCATTTACAATCTCGTTGCAGCTCTTGGCCCCACATTTCAATATTAATTATATCAACTTGGATTAGTATAAGTTATAATTATTGTCGTGCTCCCCAAGACGCACATGTTTCGTTTTTTTAAATTGTGGTCCTTCTATATTATCCGAAGGAACTTCGTTCCTACCTGGTGTCCCATGACACCGTTTCTTTCTAATTTTTTCTCTAACTTTTAACGTTCTCGAGATACACAAATCACGTGATCGACTTGAGGGTCATAGGTCATCGGAGTTTCCGACTTCAAGGGTATATCGACTATCCCAGTTTAGAACCTGGTGAGAGCTAAGCTGTATCACTTTCTGTTCTTCCGCTGAAGCATGCGTACAGACGGACAGATGAAGCTGTTGTAAAGGCTCGTTTTCATTAGTAGAGTTAGCGTTAGAGTAACTAGCATGCTTATCAGCATGCTAGTTGACCGGATTTAGAGCGAGTAGCCGTTCACACGCAAATTGAAAATAATGGTAGAGTAGAGTACAGTTTAAAATTGAAAACGCAACAATGAACATCAGCCGTCGTCGTCGTGCTGTGAGGAAGTGTTTGAGGAATATTTCTGACATTTCACTGAGGGAAGTGACCCTCGCTATTGAGTAGGAACAAAATAGAATAAAGAAAATATGGACGAGAAATTGGATCAGAAGAAGGCATACCCATGGAGCGTCTGCACTTCTTTTGAGAAAACTAGCCGAAAAGGACACACAAGAGTATAAATTGTGTTTTAGAATGAGTCCGGAAAAGTTTGAGGCTCTACTTGAGATGGTCACTCCAAATATTCAAAAATGTGACACGCAAATGAGAGATGCAATAACACCGCGAGTAAAACTTAGTTACTTTGACTTTATTAGCTACAGGAAATAATTATAGAAGTCTGATTGTTCAGAGTGTCCAAAACGGCAATTTTGTTCCTGAAGTATGTGATGCCATTTATGAATGTCTCAGTGAGTACATCCACTGACGTGATATCGTACAGTAAACACGCTCCACTAGACCAAATCTGTTTTCATTGGTAAAGTAGCGGTAGAGTAGAGTAGAACGCGGTAGTAGGAGAAGGCGAGTGGGCGAGTTACTTTTCCACCGTGCAATCTTACTCTACTCTACCAAGATCTAGTACTCTACTCGACTGATTACGTTTTCATTAGTAGAGCTGAAAGGATAGTTAGTACTTGCCCAGCTTACTCAACCGCTAACTCTACTAATGAAAACGAGCCTTAATGGTAGAGTGGTAGAGTAGAGTTTAAGTTTACAGTTTAAAATTGAAAACGCAACAATGAACATCAGCCGTCGTCGTCGTGCTGTGAGGAAGTGTTTGATAAATATTTCTGACATTTCACTCAAGGAAGTGACCGTCGCTATTGAGTAGGAAGAAAATAGAATAAGGAAAATATGGACGAGAAATTGGATCAGAAGAAGGCATGAAGAGGACACACAAGAGTATAAATTGTGTTTTAGAATGAGTCCGGAAAAGTTTGAGGCTCTACTTGAGATGGTCACTTCAAATATTCAAAAATGTGACACGCAAATGAGATATGCAATAACACAGCGAGTAAAACTTAGTTACTTTGACTTTGTTAGCTACAGGAAATAATTATAGAAGTCTGATTGTTCAGAGTGTCCAAAACGGCAATTTTGTTTCAGAAGTATGTGATGCCATCTATGAAAGTCTCTGTGAGTACATCCACTGACGTGATATCGTACAGTAAACACGCTCGACTAGACCAAACCTGTTTTCACTGGTAAAGTAGCGGTAGAGTAGAATAGAACGCGGTGGTAGGAGAAGGCGAGTGGGCGAGTTACTTTTCCACCGTGCAATCTTACTCTTCTCTACTAAGATCTAGTATTCTACTCGACTGATTACGTTTTCAATAGTAGAGCTTAAAGGATAGTTAGTACTTGCCCAGCTTAATCTACCGCTAACTCTACTAATGAAAACAAGCCTTAAGACACTTCTACTTTTACGTTTAGAAGTCTGTAAACTAACATGTTAGAAGATTGATGTCTCACAATTCAAATACTCTCTGATGGAGTAGAAACAGTGCCTCAATAGTGAGTGCTTAACTCTAACCTTGAAACCGTAATAACCCAAACCAGTAATGTCTGCTGGTATCCTATTGTATAAATGTACATTTAGTTAATTTCGAGCTGGTAGATTCAGTCGATAAAATTGATTGAATATATGTATATTGCTAACGAAAATATGTAATTTCCTCACTTTATATTCATTATGTTTACTGCATGATGTTGAATGATGTTGAACATGCTGATTCTTATTTTCTGTATTTTTTTCATGCTTTCATAATGGATAGCTTCAGGATTGGGAAGGTAGTTGCAGTAGATTTATTGATGGGTGTGCTTGTGTTGTGCGCGCTGAACATTATATGTTTCCTTCACTTATTATTCTCTTGTAATAGTTATTCACAAACTATCCAATACGACTGTTAAAAATTATTCCGAAATTGAAAACTTTTTTCATTATTGTGAATATAACGCACTTTTCTTTACCAGAAAATTATTTTAGTTTTCTAGTTTCTGATATGCATAATAATATATTAATATAGATTGAATACTTATAAAGAATGATTGCAAGTACGGTTGTTGGTCTTTCTGGAACTATAAATACCTACGTTACACTGACCGTCGTAATATTTTTGCCTAGTTGATATTAAAACATGTCTCAAATGCGAAAATGAAAACAGAAGAAAATTAAATTGAATTTTTTATATTTATTCATTATAGTTCGTCTGTACTGAGATTACAAAAGAAAAATATCCAAAAACTAGTTTTTGTGCATTGCGTTTGATTCAATATTCTCTAAATTCATACTATAGTATTAATATTAATACATAGTAATGGTGATGGCTAACGATATGATATTACACTTTATGGGTAAAAAGTTCTTTGATTATATAGATTATATATATATATACATATATATATATATATATATATATATATATATATACATATATATATATATAAATATATATATATATATATATATATATATATATATATATATATAATATATTATATATATATATATATATATATATATATATATATATATAATATATATATATATATATATATATATATATATATATATATATATATATATTTATATATATATATATATATATATATATTTTTATATTTTTTTTATATAAATATATATGTATATATATATATTTATATATATATATGTCACCGGAAGATAATAAGATCCGCAATTTTATAAATTTCCTAGGAAATTTATAAACCTTCGTAGGATTCTAAACGAGAGATAAATTGTATTGTTTTACGCCCACATTTTCGAAAATTTATCAATTGACCACGTCTCGTGGTAAATTTATAAACTAACGGATATCCATTCGTAAGATTCTAAACGGTTCGACCAATCACAGAAGAGCTTTTAATTTTACGCTTCTTTAAAATACGGCAAATAACACACTGCTCTCTGATTGGTCGATGTTGACAGTCTATCATTCTAATGACATTTTCAATTTTTTCCTCAGTCCATTCCGACTTCTTACTATTTTGGCCATGGCCACTATAAAACATTAGTAGCTCTGTGGTAAATTTCACTTCGTCAACAAATTTTCTGGCATTTACCGCACTATCTTCACCACTTTGGCTGTCCACAGCTTCTAGGTCGCTCATTATGGGTCTAGTTTAGTAACCTTAGCAAAATAAAACTATTTTCACAGTTCCAACATTAAAAACTTCACAAAAAACACACGAGCAAACGGTTTGTTTATGTTTCGGCCGTGGAGAGGAAGGAGATGGAACACGTGACTTATTCAACCAATCAGAGCGCACATGGCGTTTCGTTATTGCTTACTTATTATTTTACGCGTGAGTTCGGTAAGTTTATCAATTTGCGAAAATGTGGGCGTAAAATAATACAATTTATCTCTCGTTTAGAATCCTACGAAGGTTTATAAATTTCCTAGGAAATTTATAAACTTGCTGTTCTTGTTATTTTCCGGTGACATATATATATATATATATATATATATATATATATATATATATATATATATATATATATATATATATATATATATATATATATATATATATATATATATATATATATATATATATATATATATATATATATATATATATATATATATAATATATATATATATATGTATATATATATATATATATATATATATATATATATTTATATATATATATATATATATAATATATATATATATATATATATATATATATATATATATATATATATATATATATATATATGTATACATTTTTTTTTAAAAATTATTTTTCTGGTTATAGAACAAAATTAATGAAATATTCATTTCATTTCATATGGAACAATCGAATGAGGTTTCATAAATAATTGAGTATTGATTTATTGATGTAAATGCATGTCAAAGAGATCGAAATAAAACTACTTGTGTTTAATAGATTTTATAGTCCGAAGAAACGTGCCTCACATGTGATAAATTTATAAAAAATGCGAGAGATAAATATTCCGCGATTGTAATTATTGAATCTCTAGATTTTCAATCGATGAGAGCGTAATCGGTTTTGGGTTCAAATCCTGGGTAAGATTTGTATGTTTTTAATATCTATGTTACAAGTCGACTGGTAAAATAGCACATTCAAAAACACCGTTGGAACAGAATCGTACTCGTATGTAGAATGTGTCTTATTGTGAAAAGGAAGCAGCTTGATTATTAGGGAGCTGGACTGTATGATAGTTAATCACATAATTTTAAATATTGGAGCCTATTGAGTATCATGAAAACCACAGCTGTATATGTCTTAGTTAGAAGTCGACTGGTGTAGATAATGAAACACATTCAAACTATCCAAATCGTCAATAGTCAATCGTCAGTCATCAATCATCATTGATTTTCGTAGACTAGGTTTAGAAAACTCTTTTCGGAATACTTATTCACTTATTCATTGGAATAACAATCCAATCTATTTCGCATTATAGGAAGTATTCCAAAAAAATATCTGCTTGTATGTAGATTGTGCCTTATCAAAACAAGAAAAAAACTTTATGATAAAAGAGCTGCACCCTATGATAGTTAATAATGTCATGATATAAAGTTAAACTTTCATTTGTCTGACAAAGAAAATGAAGTCGACTGTTCATTAGTAAATTTCGAAAATTTTGTATAAACCAGTACTTGTAATGCAATTTTTTTCATTACATGCCATCCTCAGCAATTCAGGGTAAGATTTTGTGTTTAATCAATTATTATTTATTATAAATTTGAGCATATATATATATATATATATATATATATATATATATATATATATATATATATATATATATATATATATATATATATATATATATATATATATATATATATATATATATATATATATATATTTATATATATATAATTTATACATATATATATATATATATATATATATAGATATATATATATATATATATATATATATATATATATATATATATATATATATATATATATATATATATATATATATATATATATATATATATATAGTATATATATCATATATATACATACATATATATATATATATATATATATATATATATTATATATATATCTTATTATATAATATATATATATATATATATATATATATATATATATATATATATATATATATATATATATATATATATATATATATATATATGTGTGTATGTATGTATATCCTATAGATGTAATTACTTCAACAAATGAAGGAAATTTGATCAAGAATTTTGCAAAAAAACTTATAGCATAAAATGAATTTCCAAAAATCAAATTTTTTTAATGTGGAACTCTTGGCAGTATCGAAAGCTCATAACTGGCCAGAAGCACCCTGAGATGATTTCAAAAAATGACGGTTTTTTCTAGATTTTAGCCGTTTTAAGTTATGGCGAACAGTTGATATTTCTGAGGGTGGAGCGTTCCATAGGTTTGCGGTTCTGTTCAGATGCGCCCTTTGATAGACAAATTTTCTGGTTTTTGGTATGTGCATAGCAAATTGGTGTTTATTATCTGCATACCTTATGAGACGAGTGGATTGAGGTCCTGGTAGAATTATGTCTGCACACCTGCCTTGATTATATATGTGAAAGAGACAGCAACCTTTCCTCGATGTTCGAGTGATTGAAGGTGAAAGGTCAATGAAGGGTCGTCTGTTAACCTTACTGCTCTTTTGTCAATTGAATCAATTAGATGCAGGGAGTGCTTAGGTGCAGAACTCCAAGCATTAGAGGAGTATTTCAATGCTTTGCGAATTCCAGCCTTATAAAGCAAAATTAGCTGTAGGAGTAAACTGATTTTTTCATGAAAATGATGACTAATTTTATGTGTAGCTGACTTAGTAAAAGTGGGGACATGTTCGTGACAAGTTGAGTTGTGTAAAACGCTGATTCTCAAAAGATGCAGTCCATTGGCTTGATAGTTTGGTTTTCCATATTAATTGAGCAGAGGATAGATAAAGGATGTTCTTCTTGAAAACCTGGTGGCTTGTGTCTTGGTGGCATTACGAATAAGCCAATTATCATCTCCTCAGTTATAAATTATCTTATGATCGTTATTTATTGTCTGCAGTACGTTGATGACCAGATGTAGAAGCACTGACAAGTCTTCTGTTGGCTGTGGGTACTATATCCGCAAAGCACAAAATGTTTAAGAATAAGCGTCGGTGAAAGATGAACCCTTGAGATACCTGCGTTCACAGGAAACAAGTTTGAGTTCGCACCATCGACCACCACGGATATTTACCGTTAGCTTTCGACCAAGCCGCATAGTTCGAAAAGACCATGATATTTAAGTTTCGATAGCACTTCCTTTTTCCAAATTCGGCCGACGTCGTTAGAGATATCTAGTTCACATTTTAATAATTCTCCGTGATTTCTTAATGGTAATGAAAGTTGAATAAGTATATATACAGTGTGGAACAGCCAAGTGGAATAAATTCAATAACGAATAAATGAGAGCGTGTTGGGAAAAACGCTTGGACACGTCGATTTGTATTTTCAGATGCGCATTTTCTTCAAAAAAAAATAATTATATAGGGTGTGTCATGTGACAGTGTCCGATACCAACTTTCTTATTTCAAATACAACCCCCTGTATATTATTAGTTTTTTGGATTCTTCAGAAAATTCTAGACATAATTCATGTACAATGTCCCATACTTATCTTCAACTGTTTCGGAAATATTAAGTGTTTTCAAATGTATTACAAACGTTAGAAGACATTTTTATACCAGATTAGCATGTTGCCAAGACGTTCGCGGCGAACATTTCGAACATCTCTCACATTGAAATTAATGTTTTTTTGTTTTATTTTACATTATTTGTGAAATAAAATAATTTTTTTTTAATGTTAATTTTTGTTATACATCTGAAAACACTTAATATTTCCGAAACAGTTGAAGATAGGTAAGGGACATTGTACATGAATTATGTCTAGAATTTTCTGAAGAATCCAAAAAACTAATAATATACAGGGGGTTGTATTTAAAAAAAAAAGAAAGTTGGTATCGGCCACTGTCACATGACACACCCTATATAATAATTTTTTTTTGAAAAAAATGCGCATCTGTATATATATATATATATATATATATATATATATATATATATATATATATATATATATGTATATGATATATATATATATTATATATATATTATATATATATATATATATATGTTATATATATATATATATATATATATATATATATATATATATATATATATATATATATATATATATATATATATATATATATATATACTTCAATCAAATCATGAACAACATACTAGTCGACCATGGA
The DNA here is from genome assembly GCA_030704885.1 of Cynegetis impunctata. Classification (NCBI taxonomy): domain Eukaryota; kingdom Metazoa; phylum Arthropoda; class Insecta; order Coleoptera; family Coccinellidae; genus Cynegetis; species Cynegetis impunctata. The sequence continues at coordinate 8,132 of JARQZK010004493.1, read as the reverse complement.
CAATTTCATACATTACATAAAGTGAACAAGGAAAATTCTTTAATAATTTAAAAAAATTATCAAACAACTTTCCAAGGAAGCTGGTTATACGTATTCAGCAACGCAAAATCTGCATTCACAATCGAACGGTGAATTATAGAAATTGTCAAGTCACCCCGACTCATCTTAAAGGGGATCGCAAATGACACGCAGGCGATGGCCAAAAATTGGTTCTCCAGTAATGAGTTGAGTATGAATGAGAATAAGACACATAGGTTGGTCATGTCACTAAAGAGATTCGATTCCTCGGAAATGGATGTGGATGTAAAGTTTCTTGGTGTGTATCTCGACTCCAAACTGAAGTGGGATTCTCATGTGAGCCATCTGTGCTCTAAAATCAGCAAAAATGTTTTTGTTTTGAGGTCTCTATCAAATTCACTATCGGCTAGAGTACTTAAATCTGTTTACCATGCTTTAATAGAGTCTAACCTAAGATACTGTATCATTTCTTGGGGACATAGTGCACATATGGGAGCCGCCTTCAGATTACAGCGTAAAGCGTGAGAATACTGGGTGGATTAAAGTACCGTGATTGGTTGTAGGAACACTTTCAGAGAGTTTGGTATTCTCACCCTGCCATCGCTTTTCATTTTGGAGTGTCTTTCTATGTGCATGGTAATCCTGAGTTGTATACCACGAATTCTCGTTTCCATGCACATGACACCAGAGCAGAGAGGATTACAGGAAGGAGTATTTCAGACTTCACGTGGCACAGAATAAGGAGTAAACTTTATTGGTGTGGATCTTTACAATAGGCTGCCGAGGAGTGTCAGGCAGATGTCACGTGGTTCATTCTTGGGCAAACTTAAGAGTATTCTTGTGCGGGAGGTTATTTATAAGTCGGGAGTTCGACAATGTTAAAAGTTGATCAGTATTTTCGATGATTTACTGTTTTATTGTGTGTGTATATTCTGTTGTAGGTATATATATGTTTTTTATATTTATATTATTTTGTTTTAACTGTTTCTTTAAAGGTTTTTCGTGGCACTATAGTAATTAATGAATATAAAACTATAGTAATTATTTCGAACATTCTTTGACCGTCTTAATCAGTTTACATTACATTATTTTATACTGTATTTATATATTGCATATTTTAGCCTGATAACTTTATTTATATATTTTATACTGTATTTATATTACATATTTCAACCTGACAAGTGTAAACATGTAGATGTTCATGTAAGACATGCAAATAAACATTCATTCATTCATTCATTCATTCATTCATTCAAAATCTGCATACAGCTGTTTCGATCCAGAGCGCCACCCCACCAAAGATATTGGGAAACAACAATTCACCGCTTAGACTGAAAATGCAGAAATTCGTCGCTCGAACACGTACCTCCTGATATGAAGATATCTATTCTACAACAGTGGTGTATATGATTCCAAGGCACACTAACATAGTGATTTAAAACCTTTGGATATACCCACGAGAGCGCGCTCCGAATATTTAGTTAGTGTGCCTTGGAATCATATACACCACTGTTGTATAGTAGATATCTTCATATCAGGAGGTACGGTTCGAGCGACGAATTTCTGCATTTTCAGTCTAAGCGGTGAATTGTTGTTTCCCAATATCTTGGTGGGGTGGCGCTCTGGATTGTTATCCGACCAGTGTTACTGACCACGATTTGTATTGGGGAACAATTAGAGATTTGTTAATTCACTCCGAGTCAAATAAGCTGCACTGATGAGATCTAATAAGATCGAAACAGCTGTATGCAGATTTTGAGTCGGGGTGACTTGACAATTTCTATAATTCACCGTTCGATTGTGAATGCAGATTTTGCGTTGGTGAATACGTATAACCAGCTTCCTTGGAAAGTTGTTTGATAATTTTTTAAATTATTAAAGAATTTTCCTTGTTCACTTTATGTAATATATATATACTTATTAAACCTAAATATGTCATTTGTAAAAAAGTGCATTAATTACAGAATGATAATATTATATTTGGTGATCTTCTTGTAAAGTCAGAACCTATAAAGGTTGATTCGAAATGTAATTTTTCATAACTACAGTTTATATTCGTGCATAAGAAGACCTAAACAAAATTAAACGCACTAGCCAAACTGTATATACACGTAAATAATTACGTTAATCATCAATATTAAATTATCGTTATTGTTTTCAGTGCGACTGAATTGCCTCGCAGAACCCGAACCGCTGCTCGAGCAGATCTACCACCTCAAAGGACAACCCCCACAAGAGAACTTGGGGAAAGCCCTTTGCATTCTGCCCAACGGCTCATAAACAGCACTTCAATACCACGCCGTTCAGAAAGTCGGTCTAGAGTGGCGCCTTCCACATTAACGTGATAATAACCCTATTTTTCTAGGTTTCTTAGGTAACATCGGAAAAAGGTATGCGTGTATGGAGAAATATTTTTAATTGAATATAATTTGATGATTTCATTTTCGATCAATATTGTTGTCTCATTCATAAAATTGAGTTTGTTATTTATTGTATTATTTGTATTTATGCCTAAATTATATTTAGAGATTTAACTCTTTTTCTCATACAGTATATATATATATTTATATATATATATATATATATATATATATATATATATCTAAAAGCGGGTCGATTTTAATTTATTAGTACTTGTTTTTCATTTTCCAACGCTCTGTAGATTGTGGTATCACGTTTGAAATTTCAGATGGCACCTTAGGGCATGTGAAGAGAGCATGAAGGTTTCGAATGTTGCATTTTCAAATTTTTTTGTTTAAATCAACAATGTTTCACAATAGATGCTCAAACTTCGTACACTATTATCCGTGTTGAATGTAGAACCTATGCACGAAATATTTCCTTGCATTTGCGAAACAATGTCGGAAATTAACTCCAGAGGTTAACAGTTACTGTAAGAAGATGTTTTAGACATTTATTGTCATCAATTTTCGAGTTCAATAAACAATTTGATATAAAAAGGTACAAATTTCGAAGAATTCATATTTTCACCATCGGAAACCAATCGTAAGATTTCAATTTTATTAAAGTATGTAGTCAGTGCCCAAAGACCATTTCATACAACGTATCATATGCCCTATTTTGTTATTTGGAATTTCACATCGATTTCGTCCTGAAATTGATAATCTTGTCCTGTCGTGATTTTGAAATTTTTTGAAAACTCAATATTCAGGTGAAAAGTTTTATCTGGAAATAAGAGTTCATGAATCATTCAACTGTAATTAAAAATTTAATGGGTTATTTGTTACATAAATATGAATTAGCAAAAATCACACGAAGCAGGATACTTCGACTTTTCATAAGTTCGAGTATTTATTGAATATCATATCGTTCCGTTGATGGAAAAGTGACACATTCAAAAGTCATTAATCTTTCAGTAAAGCAGTTTCAAAATTTGCAGTTGCTTGAAAGTCTAAATTAGGATAGTCAGTATGTCTAAAATCACTTTATGTTCATGTTGCAATAACATTACGATGTATTCTTTGAGCTGTTATAATATTTTTGCATAATTTATCGATTGAAACTCCAATGAGGGTGAAAGTTTCATCCCTCGTTATAGTTGTGACACTTTTCCACAAAATCAAGATACTTTTTTTCAATAATTTCTGCATTATAAAAACATACATTTTCGGTAAATAAAAAAAATACTATTAGGAAACTGATTTTTATTGCAATTATTACAAAAATAACATAACTATAACATAACTATAAGTTATTGTAAAACTCCGCATGTCGGGGAGGAATGTGGTTTTGTTTTAATAATTCCAATAGCCCTTTCTTCTTTTTTTCAGGAATTTCAATTTTTTTCTTGTACAATGGTTTTAAAGCTAATTGGGTCCTTTTATTGACCGCTACTCTAGGTTGTTTTATACTCATTGAAAGGAAATCTTCTTGTGCGTAGGTCGTCAAGTACATTAATGTATATGGATCATCCCTTTCAATTTTTATTATTTTCATATCTGCGATCTTATCGTCTTTAGTCCTGCCGTCTATATTTCCGATTACCTCGTTTAATTTCTTTAAATCAACAAAATCTGTATACGACATTTCTTCGACTTTGTAAGGTCTTCCAGTTGTCTTTGCGCTTTTAATCAGTCCAATATATTCTGATGGTATGAAAATTGGCCCTGATTTTAAAAAACGTTTCACCTGGCGCTCAATCACGGAATGTGCAGAATCGCCTTCGTTCTGTGTATGTCCTACTATTAAGAATTTGTGAGTTATAGACTTTATGTTTGTATACTTCATCAAAGCAAAAATATACATTGTTAAAATGTAACGATTTTTTTGCTGTCCTACACAGTTATCAGAATACAAAATCAATTCAATTTCACCATTAGGATTGGCTGTAGATACTTCTTCTATATATTTCAAAAGACAAGAACCAACTTCATTGGCTCCTCCTCTTCGTCCTTGGGTTTCATTCCATACATAACAGTAGCATTGATCTCCCTGTTCTTTCTTTCTAATTTCGTATACAATGAAATTTTGTTTATAGGGCGCGTTGAATATTCTGTCAGACTTATACTGAATCTGCTGTTTTTCTGCTCAAAATTATTTTAAATTTTGATCAAAAAAATCAAATCTTTATTAGAATTGACACGTATGCCTTTTTCCTTTAGCAAGTACGTACTATTGGTGTATATATAATGATAACTTGAAAAAAAAATAATTTGTCTGTGATTTATTATATTTTTGTTCATCAGTTTCTGCCTCTTGTATAATTTAGTTTTATAGATAACAAAGACTTAATTCCTTATTTAATTTGTAATTATTGATTAAATTTTGTACCGATATACACCCTGGAACTGTTACTTAATTCCTAAATTATATGATTTTATATTTGTGTAATATTGTTTTCTATAGATTCTTTTGTATTTAGATAAGGTTTCATTTGTATTTCTTTCACATTTGATGATGTTGAAAATGGTTGTATTGAATTTGTTTATTTGTTATAACTTTTACAGATTGCAGAAAAGTAACTTATTATCATGATCAATATGTTGAATAAAGATCATTTGAACGTACTTGAATCTTTTTTTAACCCCCATAGTGCGTTGGGAATTTCAACTATATCTTGAAATTCTGTTCTGATATTCTTATCAGGGTGTTGTTTACATCCTTGAAAAGTCCCGGAAATCTCAGGCAAATTTTTTCTCCTGAAATATCCTGGAATTCTCAGGGAGTTTTGGGTTCACTCAGGGAATTTTTCAAGTATTCTCAGTGTTTTCCAAATCTACTCTCTGCAAATTAAATTCATTATTAAATTGCAAAAGAAAAAAAACTTCAAGTATATTTCCAGAAATAATGATAAATACTGATTAATTCTTATGACAGCTGTAACGTGTAAATTCTCCACGTAACTGTAGCCACTGCATTTTGCACTGAAATAGGTACCGTGATTTCACGCTATCAATCGGCACGTCACTTTCCTCTATGAATGACCCGCGCATCAAGAGAGTAGGGAGAGAGAGTTGAATTTGCACGTAAAAGATCTAATACCGCTCTCTCGCAAAATAACTGTTCAACTAATAACATCGCTAGATATTAAAATTATATTCATATCTATTTAACGAATAGTTTATTGAAGTTTAGTAAAATTCATTAAGTATCTGTGGCGTCTGATAGACGGTAAGTTATGAGAAGAAATATAATTATTTCGTATTAATGCATTATCTTGAAAATCTGAATTGATCCCTTATTTCATCTTTCCGCCATTTCGATTTTTTTCATTTATCTATATTAAATTATTTATCTTTCAATATTGAAATAATCATCTCACATATCTTAATTTGAAATATTTCTAATTTATTTGCTTATTCCATTCGCTCATTTTAACACAAGATTTTTGTAGGCTAACGATGGCAAATTTCACGTGGTCATATCTTATGTTCAGTTTAATGTTGGAACATATGCTGTCTTTCTTAGCATTTTTGCTTGAGACAAATCTAAATGTTAATTTGAATTGGCCATCGATACCCTACAGATAATCTTGGAACATATTACGTTTGAGATTGTATGTTGATTTGCCCCGAATTATTTTAGCCACTTGGTCTGGAGTTTAAAAAGAATCCACGTTATCTGGAATAAAAATTCACTTTATCAGGGGCGTATATTCTCATTGGAAACCACAGTTGAACCAAGGCAGAAATCAAGAATACAATCCACCTCAAGAAGAAGCCCAAACGTAGATGGAAAATAAAACATAAAACAAGATAAGTCTCTATATGTAAAAAGAAAAAGGAGGATAGTAAATACCTGCATTTTACCAAGTTGTTATTATTAAGAACAAATCAGAACCCTAATATGTTTAACCAATCTCCCTGCTAGCTCGGGCTGAAATATCTGTTAAAAGGGAGGTTGGTTACACAGCATTTGCACATGACGTAAGTTTTTTGAGAAACTCGCTTAGTAAAAAGATGTATTTAACTCGTGTGTCTAAGACATTGACAGAAAAAACCTATGAGATTAGTCCTCGAGAGGAGAATCGTCGATACACCTGGAAAAATGAGAAAATCACCTGGCATATCCTGGAATTCTTTGGGAATTTTAGATTATGACTTGAGTAGTCATCCTGCTAATGAGCATTTTCACTGTCACTGCCCTTTTTAGTCTTTTCTGATGTTCGCCTGAAACCTCCTAGGGTGCATTCGCGTTGGGCGCTTACACGCTTTAAGCGCTCATAAGCTTCGTTTTCTGTGGTTTACTCGCGCTCACAAACGCTTAACACTAAGCGTAAGCTAACCTAACTTTTGTTGTCGATAATTAATAAATTAATATATTTTTAGGGAAATGTCAAAGGTATTTGCGTGAACTATCGTGCTTTCGCCTACCTAAGCCTAAAAAGAAGATCTAAAGTTCGCTATGTTGAGATAACTAATGCAGTAAATATCAAATCTACTGAATTTGTGATTGTATCTGACAGCCAAAGCGCATTACTTGCATTGAAAAACTATAGATGGGACATCTCATTCACATCAATACATAAAAATATTTTCGAATCAATTCACATGTTGGAACAGGAAAATATTCATGTTAGCTTTTTATGGGTTAAAGCTCATGTAGGAATTTTAAATAATGAAAAAGTAGATTTAGAAGCAAAGTCAGCATCCATGTCACAAATATCGGAATACAGATTGGTCTACTCGGATGTATTCAATGATTATAAATCCCGAATAAGAGCTAAATGGGTTGAGGATTACCAATTAAGTCAGACTGCAAGATATTATAAATCATTGGAACCTCTCCCTCCAAGTACCCATGGTTTAAATTTGAAAACGAAAAATCTTTCATTAGAGTGATATCCCGGCTGCGTAGTGGCCATGGCAATTTGGCCCCCCAATATTTGCACAAAATAAGAATAAAAGATAATCCTTTGTGTGTTTGTGGGGAAATGGGAAACATTTATATCTTTTGTAGGCCTGTAGCAACTTTCGGCCCATTGTAGCATTTTTCTAAAACAATTGGCAACCTCCTTAAATTTTTATCGCCATTTAATCTAGGGTTTCATTTTACTAGCAGAAAAATTAAACGAGTTATAAACTGTTGTACAAGTGGATATGTTCAACCGGTCTATATTTTTAAGTTGTGTTAAATTTGAACTGTGTTATATTAGAACTGTGTTATATTTTAACTAAGTTGAATTTTAACTATGTTATATTTGATCAGTGTTATATTTGAACTCTTTGAATGTACTAGTTAGGATGCATTGTTAAATAATTGCTGACTGATGACAGAGTAGTCAGGGTCATTTGCAGCGACAACGCTGTTTTTGAATAAAAAAAAAATAACTAACGCTGTGGAAAAAGCGTGAGCGTCTCTAAGCGCTAGTAGGCCAACACGAGCGCCAATAATCTGTGGTTCTAAGCGTGAGCGTGTAAGCGCCCAACGCGAATGCACCCTTAGTCTCACCTTGGACTATATGCACTTTCAAGACGCGATGAATGTCTTCATTGCTGAGGTACTATGGTGCATTGACAATGTTTCGTAGTACTCCGTTCTGTAATGTTTTAACGACTTCGATGTTGGATTTTTTGATGAATCTGCAGAGTTAGATGCACGACGGATGCAAAGTTTTGTCTCCTGTAGGCCATGATAGGTTTGTCACTTTTACA